>BDDC01001974.1:0-17663 GCA_001662425.1 Chlamydomonas sphaeroides | reverse complement strand
CCAAGCCCCAAGCCCCAAGCCCCAAGCCCCAAGCCCCAAGCCCCAAGCCCCAAGCCCCAAGCCCCTCATCCCCAAGCCCCTCATCAGCCCCGAGGCGCCACGCCCGCCAGCTCGCAGCACGCATAGCAGGGACAGCCGTTCTCGGGGCCGCAGCGGCCGTCGCAGCGGTCGCAGCGGCACTGCCACAGCCGGGCGCCACAGTACCACAGCTCGGTGCTGGGGCGGCCTACGTCGCCGCCGCGCGTGCTGCCGTTGGTGTTGGCGCGGCCCTTGAACGCCGCGCGGCCGTCCCGGTTCAGCCGAATGTGCTGCGGAACTCGGAAAGGAGCGCGCGTGGGGACAGGTAGCAGATGGGAGGAGCGTTGTTTGTTCGGTCGTCTCTGTGTAGCAAACCTGTCCCAGCTGCGCATGGGTGCATGGCTCGCCCCCAAAAGAGGCCACTCAGACCAAACACACACAGTCGGTTATCATGCGGTAGTAGCTGGGACTACTTGAGGGGTCTCGAGCACACGGGCGATGTGCGACGGTGTGCCCAGGCCTCACGGCAGTGCATGTCCAGGCGTCACGGCTGTACATGCCCATACATGCCCGTACATGCCCGTACATGTCCAAGCCGACGCACCTGCGGCGCCCTGTCGGCGGCCTGGCGAGATGACAGCGGCCGCAGCGCCGGCCGGTCGTACCACCACCGCCGCCCGTCGTCGGACGTGACGCACATGACCTGCCATCATGCCACAGCAGCAGCAGCTGGGTCAGCACCACGCACCCCACGCGCAAGCTGGCCCTTCTTTGAGAGCCAGCGTCCGAGTGCAGCACACACGCCCGCCCACACGCCCAGCGCATGACTGTGCAATGGATCTCATGTGCCGACCCCGCACGCGCACTCGCCATGCCGCACCGCAACGCACCGCACCTTGTACCGCCCGACGCCGTTGGCCTCGCTGCTGCTGCCGCCGCCGCCGCTGCTGCTGCTGCTGCCGCCGCCGGCCTGCACCACAACACCCACGTCGCGGGACGCCCGCAGCGGCCCCTCCCCCGCGTCGGCGCCGGCCGCGAGCTCCACCAGGCAGCCGACCGGCAGGCTGCACCGCACCAAGTCACGGCCGCCGTGGGCCGGGTACTGCGAGCGGAGCGTCGGGCCGCACATGCCGTTGGGCACGTGCTCCGATGCTGGACTGTACATATAAATATATATAATTATATATATACAGTATATATATACAGTCCATCCGACCAGCCGGCTGGCAGGTGCCGCGTCCGCGCCAGGGCCCCTCGGCGCTGGGGCGTGGCCGCAAGGCTGCCTTGGAGTCCCCGGGCTGCCAGTGCCGGCGGTTGTCCCGGGTACCCTCCAATGACATCCACGCTGGTTCAATAGTACAAAGGCTGCCTTGCGACGCTCAGGGCAGCACCCAGCACCCAGCCACCACACCTGGAGGTCGCACTCGCCGGAGCCGGGCAGGCCCACGCGGCACTCCTGCTCCTCGCCGGCGCCCTCCCACTTGACCTTCCACACCACCGTTCTGCAGCTAGCCAGCACCCGGACCGGCCGCAGCAGCTGGCCTCGGCCGGGATCGGTGTCGCCTCGCCAGTCCCTGCCACGCACCACCTGCGCCAGTCAGCGTGCAGCGGCGGCGCAAGCTCGCATGAGCCAGGCGTGGGACTGCCAGCCTCCTGTGAAACTCAAATTGAACTGATTGCAAAACTGTACTTGAGGCGCGTGGCAACCGTAGACGCATGGGCCGCTCGGCTATGTTTGGATGCGTCAGCATCCTGCGCTGCCCTACCTGCTGCCCCGCGCGGGCAGTGAAGACAGTGACAAGGTCGCCCGGCCGCGGCGCGTGGCACAGGTCGAAGCAGCCCCCGGAGCCGCCCGCGGCATAGGTATGGCGTGTGAGGCAGCCCCGCCACTGCACCGACACCACGCCTGCAGCAGGGCGCCATGTTGCGGCAACGCAGTGGGGCGCCATACTCCAGCGGCCGCGGCCACCGGTACGCCTGCCGCCGTGACACTGGCGTTGCGCGGCGGCCAGCGCGAGTACATGCAGCTAACTACGTTGGCTTGGTGGCGACGTAGACCGCAAAGAAGCCACGCACCTTGCGCGCCCGTGCTGGGAAGCAGGCTGCCCACGACCGTGGGGCCGCCGTCCTCGTCGTCGTGCGCCCAAGCCAGGCCGCGCCTCCCTGCCGTGCCAGGCGGCAGCGCGTGCCGCGCGTCCACGGGCGAACCATCCGTGGCGCACGTCTGCGCAGCAGCGGGTAGTGCCACGGGTGCGTCGTCGATGGGCCCCCGGGAGTGCCAACGGGGGCTGCTGCCGGGCTGACCCGGCGGGGCCATGCCTTGCCCGCGCAACGCGCCACCGGAACGGCCGCCCCGCGCCGCCGCGGTACGCCATGCAGCGCGCAGCACAGCGCGCAACGGCGAGGGCAGCTTGCAGGCGTGGGGAGACTGGACTGGTGGTCAGGAGGCGTCCATGTCCACTCAGCCGCCGCCGCAGGCCCGGCCCGGCCCGGCCCGGCCCGGCCCGGCCCGGCCCGGCCCGGCCCCACCTGCAGGAACGCCAGCTCGAACTTGCCATCGCGCCCCGCGCGGTGCAGGGTCACCACGCCGCCCGCCCAGCGCACGCGCCACCGGAGGCCGCCGTCCAGAGACGACAGCAGCACGCCGGCCCCGACCTCGGACCCGTCGGGCTCGCGGGCGGGCCAGTCAGGGCCCGGGACCACAAGCATGCCGGGCGCGGCCGTGGAGGGAGTCACGGGCACGCCGTCGGGCCCGCGCCTGGCGACCAGCCGGGACGCGGTAGGGACCTGTTGACAGGCAGGAGGCGGCGAGCAACCGGGGCGGTTGGGGCGCAGGAGGCACCTTGGGTTCGGGGGCTTGGAGGGCTGGGCTATGCGGGGAGGGTTGTAGGGGCGGCGGCTCGGGCGCACCTGTTGCTCCGGGACTGAGGTCAGGGCCTGGGGGCGGCAGCGGTGGCAGCCCTGACGCGGGCGCGCCGCCACGCGGACCTGTGAAGTGCAGGCACCGGCCAGAGGGTTGCAGGGAGGTCAGGAGGGTTGCCTGGTGTGCAGCCATTGCAGCCAGAGGGCCCGCGGGTCGTGCGCGGCCACACCAGCACAGTGTGCTCGAGGTCAGGTCCGCAGTCGTCGTTGAGAACCACGCCCACGTCGCCGGGGCACAGGCCGCCGGCCGCCTCCACCGCCCGGACGTACGAAAGCAGCGGCGGCGCCCGTACCCACGCCATGGCCTGCATGTGGTTCAACACGTCAGCACCAAAGACCACACCGCATCGCTGCCACAAGCTGCGCGCGCAAGTACGGCAAGTACGGCAAGTACGTAGCGAGGTCCGCTGGACGAGGCGCTACACACCTGCCGCTGCATGGCTGCAATGTCGGTCTGGAAGGGCCGCTGCCCAAAGTTGGCCGCGACCGCCGAACCGGCGCCATACAGCCCAACGCACGGCAGCAGCGGCCGGCCGGGCGGCACACCCGTGGCCGCCACGCCTAGGGGAACTCCGTTGCGGAAGAAGGCGATGCTGCCGGCGGCCGCGTCGTACAGCGCACCGATGACGTCGCCGGTGCCGTACCCGAGCGCGTACGGCCGTGGTATTACGGTGCCGTCGCGGCCCCGCAAGCCACAGTAGGCTTGGCCATCGTCGCCTGTCGCAGCGGGCGGGGCGGCCAGTCGCTGCGTGCGTGCATGCCGTGGTGATGCACTTGGAGCGCGCATGCCGTCAAGCATGGCGGGTCTCTGCCAGAGCGAAGGGCACCTGGGACAGGAGGCCGTTGATAGCGGCACGAGCGCACATGGTGGCGACGGCGGCGAGCACCTCGGTGTCTCAGGTACCTTTCACTGACTTCCACGCTGCTTCTACAGTAAAAGAGCACCTGCCCGCACGCCGCCACGCACTTCAGGATTACCAAACACCTTGAATACCTTGTATCTTATGAACGAACATGAAACTCTTTCAGGGAGATGGGCAACCCTGCGCACCGTGGTAGCCGTAGCTGCCGGGCAGCCAGCCCGGGAAGACGCCGGCGGTCGGCATGCCCGCGGTCTGGAAGCCCACGCCCACGGCGAACTTGGCGCCCTCGTTTTCCACCCTGACCTCGAACAGGTACGGCCCCGCTGCTGCCGCCGGCACTGGAGCATCCGCGCACACGACCACCATGGCATCGGCCCGCGTGCAGCAGACCACGCTGCGGTCGCTGGGGTCGACGGCAACCGAGGCCGCGACGTCACGCGAGGGGACCCACCAGCCAGGGGCCGCAGCGGCGGGCCCGGGCTGGGGCGCGGGGGCTGCGGGCGGGGCCGGCGGCTGGGCGGCAGCGGCGGGAGGCGCCGGCGGCTCTGCGGTGGCGGCGCGAAGCGCCTCGAGCAGCCGGCGGTGGTCGAGGCGCTTGAGCTGCAGCTGCCCGAGGTCGTCTTCCGTGATGGCCCCGGCCCGCAGGTCCGACATCGACACAGCGCCTGCGCGCACACACCCCGCAAAAATCCGTTGCGCTGTGCAGCCTCTACGTACAGCCAAGCAAGTCGCACACCCGTACGACGCGGCCCGACTAAAAGGGCAGGAGGCGGGCAGCTGCAGGGCAGGCGGAGCCGCCACGTGGCCGCAGCCGGCACATGAGGCTGGCGTGGGCGCGGCCGCCTGTGTGTCGCAAAGTCACACAGACAAAGCCAGGTAGCGGGACGGAGCAGAGGCCAGGTGGCGCCAGCAGAGGGCCCTTCTAGGTCGGCGTCACGCACCGAGGGTCTCCGTCAGCGCTCGTGCGATGGCAGGAGTCACGCCGCGGCTGCGCAGGTGCTGCCTCGCGCCCTCGTCCATCTCCGCCACCTCGCCCCACTGCCGCACGCCCGCGAACACCGTGTAGGCCGCGCCCAGCGGCGCGGCGCTGCCCGGCGAGCTCTCGCGCCGCGCTGCGTCGCCCTCCTGCAGGGCGGCGAGGCGAGGCGAGGTTAGGCCCGGCCCTTCACGACACACGAGCACAAGGGCGCGCGAGGCGCCCAGCCAGCCGCAGCGGTCTCACCGCTGGCCCCTGCTGCGCTGCCGCGTCCGCTGCAGGGCCCTGCCCCGCCTCCGGCTCCGGCTCCGACTCCGGCTCGGCTCCCCGCGCAGGCGCGGGCGCCGGCACGGCGCCCTGCTGCTGCTCCACCGCCGCCCGCTGCAGCGCGCCGCGCAGCAGCCCGTGCAGCGCCGCCTCCACCTGCCGGAGCGCGCCCTGCGCCGTGAGCCGCTCCTGCGGCTGCGGCCGGAAGCAGCCCTCCAGCAGCGCCCGCAGCTGCGGCGCCGCCTCCAGCCCCGGCGGCAGCTCCGGCGCGCGCTTCTCCACACCCACCTGCGTGTCGCGATGGCGGGCGGCAACCGACGTGGGCGGTTGGTGCTGGGCACGCAGTACCTCCACACGGCGCGCAGACGCCGGCTTTGGCCCAACACGCTGCCGGCCCCGCTCGCGCCCCGCGCATGCCCCGCTCACGCCGCCTGGTGACGCACCCGCATGGTGACCACCGGCCTGCTGAGGCCGAACCACGGCGGCTGCCCCGTCAGCGCATGCACCAGGGTGGCGCCAAGCGCCCACATGTCGGCCTGCACGCCCAGGCGGGCCGTCTCGTCAAACTGCTCGGGCGGCCTGCGGCGTCGGGGCGTGTGGCGGGCGAGCGGCGTGCCGTGAGAGCGGCGCGGCGCCAGGCACATAGCCTGTGGCCGTGCGCTGCGGGCAGGCGGCTGGATGGCCGCGAGGGGCAGCGCAGCCTGGTGGGCAGGCGCCAAGGCCCCGCCGCACCCACACACAAGCCTCGGCTGCCGACCCACATGTAGTTCAGAGTGCCTTGCGCCGCGACGGACGCGCCCTGGCTGGTCGCGGTGGTGACGGCCCGGCTCATGCCGAAGTCACACAGCAGCGGGTGGCCTGCGGGTGCCAGGGTGCGGGGCGAGCGGCGGGGTTGGCGGTGCAGCGCCCACGGCGACCGGCCGCCGGCCGACTGGCTGGCCCGGCATGCGCCACCGTCTGCGCCGTGGGTGCGAGCTCACCCGCCTCGTCCATCAGCACGTTGTCGGGCTTGAGGTCGGCCATGACGATGCCCAGCCGGTGAAGCTCCGCGAGGCCGCGCAGCAGGTCGCGCGCCAGCACAAGCACTGCTTCGGGCCCCATCCGACCGCCTGGCGGCCGACGGTAGAAGCGTGCGCGTGAGTGAGTGTGGCCTACGCGTCAGACCATGGCGGCGCCAGCTACCGCAGCCGTCTACGGTCTTCGGTCTACATCAGGGGGCCCCACAGCATCACGGGGCCAACAGCCCGAGGCCCGACGCCCGCCCCACCGGGCTGGTCAGCGATGTGCTGCGCCAGGCTCTGTGGGTAGCGGCGCATGATGATGGCTGTTGTGGAGGCGCCCAGCAGCTGCTTGGACGTGACGCCAAGCAGCCGCACAACGTGCGTACACGACTCGGAGGCGCGCGCCAGCAGCTCCAGCTCGCGCCGCAGCTTGCGCTGCGCGGCTGCGTCCCCCGTGGCGGGAATCAGCTTGGCGGCGACCTGTGGTGGTGCGAAACCATCACACCATGGCACAGCCGGGAACCTGGGGACTAGGGCCACGCCGGGCGTGTCGTCGCGGTGGTCCGGTGCCACCCTCACCTGCACCACAACCCGGGCCGGCCCTGGTCCGTTGCCGCCAAACCCAACTCACCGGCTGCCCCCGGTATTGCCCCGCCACCACCCGGCCGCCCGAGCTCGGGGCCCCCAGCGGCTGTTCCATGTCCAGGCTCAAGTCCGTGGGCAGGACCCAGTAGCGGTCAGCAGAGACCGGCAGCGGCCCCGCCGCAGCCTGCGCCGCGCCGTCAGCCTCCGCAAGCTCCCGCAGCGCATAGTTGACGGGAAAGGCCCGTTCCGACGGCCGCGCAGGAAAGGCCCCTCGACAGATGGGGCAGCATTGTACCTGGGGCCGCAGCGCACAGCCGCGGCACAGCGTGTGCCCACATGGAGTGACGATGGGGTCGCGGGCTGGTACCTCATAGCGCTCCAGGCATACGCAGCATGCGAGATCGGTCATGCTAAGAAGAGAACGCGCTGCCGCGGCAAGCGGCGCATCAGCAAACCGCTAAGGTGCACGTTGCATAGCTTGCGCAAGGCAATTCATCGCGCTAGCAGCTCAACATCAACTGATAGGCATATCACTGGGCAACGAGCGAGGGTGTAAGTGCGGCGCGCGGTGTGTGGGATTGTCATCGCGATACCCTAGCAAGCCACGATCCCACCCATCGCCAGCCCCGAAGTTGCCAGTTGGAAGTCCCCGCCGACCGCCGAGCAAAGCGCTCGATGTTTCCCGGAACAGGTGAGTTGCAAAAAAATAGATACACCCACGTCGCGAGCAGTAACCTGCTCCCGCCCCTGCCTGGTGTCGAGTGGCTCGCGGCATCGTGCGGCAGGCCCGACTGGTGCGCCCGCCACCTCTTCTGGGCTCGCCCACGGCAAGCTCCGAGGTGCGGCCGCCGTACGTCGGGTATTGCGAGCGTAGCGGGACCGCACACGCCGTTGGACACGTGCCCCGGTGCTGGCTACGTACCAGTCGATCCGACAAGCCGGCCGGTATTTGCTGCCTGCTTCGCCTCTCATGCCTCGGTGTATATCCGGGCGGGAGTTAACCTCTTTCTCTCTTTTGCAGTTCTTTGCGCATCCGCGCCCAGGCCCCTCCACGCTGGTGGCCTGGCGCATGCTCGCAAGGCTGCGTGCCTGAGGCAGGCCATGCCTGCACCCTGCAGGTGGCACTCGGTGGACGTGTGTGGGGAGGGCCTTGGGCACCTACAGGCTGACCACAGTACGTCGCGGCCAAACAAATGGAGAAACGAAAACGAAGGCAGTCGGGTCAGGAGGGCCGGGTGCTGCGCACGGGGGCCACTGTGCTGCGGCGCTTGTCACGATACACTACGGAGGAATCGACAGAGGCCTGCAAGACACGCTGCCATACGCTCTGATATGTGCAAGGGAGTGCTCTCCACTGACGGCGGTGGAGAGCTCTGCCACGCGACTGGATCTCACTTACCCTGCCGTACAACTCATCTAGCACGCGTATGCCGAAACCCGCGAACAACCGTCAAAACCCCGCACCTCACGGACGTTACTGCGACAAGGCTACATCATGGCTACACGCTCGCTGGCTTATTGTCAGGCAGGACTCGACAGCGAGAGCCCGCACAGCTGGCGCCGTACCTGTGCCGGCGCGGGCGGCTGCACCTCAGCGCGTGCATCAGCCGCTGCGGCTGAAGCACGCCCATGGCTGCGGCTGAAGCACGCCCACGGCTCGGTCGCTGCGGCCGCATGCTCCCCCCCACACACAAGCTGCTGCTGCTGCTGCTGCTGTTGCGGCGGCGGCGGCCCTCGGCCGGCTGCGTGTGGCCCTCTGCAGCGGCGCAGCCAGGGGCTGCCAGGGAGGGGAGCTGAGCTGCGGCGGCACTATGGCGAGCCGGTTCTGCATGCCAGGCTGAGCTGAGCCGACAGCCGGGCCGACTGCATGCTTGCCGCGGCACGGCTGGCCGTCAACAGGTGCAGCAGGCAGGGTGCAGCGAGGTGCAGCGCGCCGGGGTGGCGCGTGTGTGCATGCCGGGGCGGAGCCGCGCAGGCGGCTATATATGGCGGAGGCGGCGCCTGGGTCGTGGGCAGGGGCGCGTTGTGCTGTGGCCGCCGGTTGAACGCGGGGGTCACGACTGCGCCACGGCCTGCTGGCCGGAGCGGTGCGGTGGTGCGGGCAGGCGCATGGTGGCGGCTGCGGCGATGGCGGTGGCGGTGGCATCAGAGGGGGGGCCCTAGGAGCCGCAGTCCCTGGGCAGGAGTGTGATGGGATGCGATGGTGGTGCGTGACGACATGAGACGGAAGCTGCGTGGGGGCCTCGCAGTGCGGCAACGCAACAGCGCCCAGCGTGCGCCCCGTGTCTCAGGTATGCTTCTATGACTTCCACGCTGGTTATACAGTGAAAGGTGCGCGCCACAACCTCGCCCCAGCCCCAGCAGCGTCGCCCAACCCTGAGGCCGCGCGCGCTGCGGTTGCAGCACGTCGTGTAGGAGCAGCTGGCCTTGCATGTGCAAATAAAGTGCTGCCAGCCAGGCCGGCTGGCTTTCACAGTAGACCTAGCGTGGCAGTCAGAGAAGATGTTAATGCGACCGTCTGTTGGCTTCGCTTGAGTTCAATAAGGGGTACCTGAGACAAGCGGCTGGCTGGTCACCAGGTCTCCGGCCATCAGCACCATGCCCAGGCCCTCTGCAACAGCACCAGCACAGCTCGATCGGCGCTGGGGTTTGACAGCGTACACCTTGCGCCCTGCGCTACGCTCCTGCTGCCGGCCACACCGCTGCGCCGCGGCCAGGCCCCCGCACCAGGACAAGCAGCGGCCACCAGCCAGGCCGGCCGGCGAAGGCACAGGAGCTCACATCCCCATGCCCCGGCGCCACCACCCCACCGCCAGCGCGCCATGCGAGGACCGGCCCCCGGGTACTGCAAGTGGGGCAAGGGGGCCTGGGGCCGCTCAGGTTGTTGGGCACGTGTCGCGGAGTTGAGCTCGCGGTCAAAGGCGAGAGCTGGGCCGAGGGCGCCACGCGGCGATGCGGTCAAAGGCGAGAGCTGGGCCGAGGGCGCCACGCGGCGATGCGCGGAGCTCCTTCTGCTCGCCGCCACCCTCCTGCCCACACCAGCCGCGGCACCTGCCCGGGCCACTTGCGTCGAGGTGCCAGGCGGATCGTGCTGAGATACGTGCGAAGGGATGGGCTGAAATGCAGGACCGCTGGCGCGGCTGAGTCGGACGGAGGCGAGACGACGGGCGACCGTGAAGCGCACGGAGTGGGCGGTCGATCACTTAGGAGCGCGCCCATGGGCACCGACACGAGTAAAACCTATGTAAGTATAAACCGTGTGCTGCCATGCATGGCTGCTCGAGCAAGTAGCGCTGCTTCGAGCCAGCGTCGCCCACGGGTCGGCGCTTGGCGTGCACGTAGGGGCCATTTTGCAGTGATGAATTGTCGTTGAACCAATGTAATAACAGCATGGGGCTTGTCAGTTGCAGGCGCCGTCGCTAGTGCGCGCAAACATGACCAGGGGGAAGCCTCGCGGTCGCGGCTGGCATTCCGCCAACACCACGGAGAACACAACATAACGTGTTGCACGCCTGCAAACCCGCATGGCTCTGTAGACTGACGCTGCGCGACAAATGCAAACCCCGCTCGCGCCAAAGCTCGACGCGGTCCGCCCGCAGCCGGTGTGCAGCTGCTCGTATCCAGTTCAATCTTCTAGCGCATGGCGACGTCACGCAGTTAGTCGGCGGGGAGGCTTGGAGGAGTCGCGGGGGCGGCGGCCGGCGCAGCTTGCCGCCAGCCCAGCAGCAAGAGGCAGCGTGCGCTGCGCTGCTTCGCCGCAACCGGACCCGCAGCAGGCCCAGGGCATCAGCGGCTACACGCCCGCGAACTACATTTCCTTTTCGGAGGAGCACCTCGCAACGCACAAGTTTAGCACGACCGTGGATGCTCCCGCAAGCGTATGCTACGAGCTTTGGAGCGACTGGAACCGGCTGGTGGAGTTCCTGGACATAGTCGCGCAGGCAAGTGCTGTCGCGGGGCTCTTGGTCGCCACGCCGCAACGCTGACGGCGCTGTCCCCCTGCTTTTCCAACAGATTGGACTTGACGAGCGAAACAAGGACCTTGCCCTGTTCCAATGCTTCTACCGTTACGGTGAGGGCTTGCGCGCATGTGTCGGCACCGCAATTCGATTCATGTCGTCAATCCCTAAACCCCACGCATTTCCCCTCAGCGTTGCTGCCCGTGCTGGAGATCGTCTTCGTGCTCCAGAAGACGGAGTCCGTGCCGGACAAGCGCATAGCGTTCGAGTCGGTATGGGGCATGCCCCTGACAGGTGCGTGCCCCCAGCCGCGGCCTCGCTAATCCCCTCCCGAGCCCGCTTCGCTCGCCCTTGCCTCAAACCTGTTCCCCACGGCAATACCACAGGCGCCGTGACCTTTGAGCCGGCCCTGGACGGCCAGCAAACAAAGGTCACGCTGACCTTCAGCCAGGCCATCCCCGACATGCTGATCAGCCTCAAAATCGGCGCCGTGGGCATGCAAGGCAGCCTCATGCCGCTGTTCAAACAGCACATGGCGCAGTTCAAGCGGATCGCGGAGGCGGAGGCTGCTGGCGGCGGCAGCCCGCAGCCGGGCGAGCAGGACGGCAGCGAGCAGCGGCGGCGACGGGCCGCGGTGAGGCTAGCGGACTGTGACAATGTGGCGTTGACATTACGCAGGATTCCCGGAAGATTCGGGGGCTGTGCTTGTGCCGGAGAACGAGGTCATCAGACGGTCGCGTGCGGTCGGCCGTGTCCCCTGGCCGTAGCCGCCCAGCAACTCGGGAGCCGCCCCCGCCACGCCGGTGGCGGGGTCCTAGGTGTCGGCTTGCATGCGCACTGTGTTGCATCCGCTCCGCATCACCGCTGACTGCTCACCGTCCGTCTCCGCTCGGGCGCCACAGGTGGAGGACGAGGACGAGGGCTCGGGCGGCGAGGAGGCGCCCCGGGCCCGGAGCACCGCGCGGGGGGCCGGCCCGGCCGCGGCGGCTTCGCGGCCACCCTCGGCCAGCAGGCCGGCGAGCAGCACTGGCGAGGCGCCGGCGCGGCGAGCCGTGCCGGCGGGGTCTGCGCCGTCGCCGACCGCTCGCTCGTCTGCGAGGCCAGCCGCATCGCCGGTGACGAGCACTGCCGTGCCCAGAGGGCCCTCGGCGGGGGACGCTCCACCGCCTGCGGCCGCAAAGAAGCGCCGCCCCATTGCGCGGTGAGGGCGCTGGCGGGCGGCGGCGTCACAGAGGAGGAGGCGGAGTAGGCAGACATCCGCGGACAGCGCCAGCACGAACAGCGGCGGTGCGGGCGGCGGCAGCAACAAGGCGGCGGCTTGGCCCGGAGCAGCGGCCGAGCCGGTTCAGGCGCCGGCGCCAGCGCAGCTGCATGGTTAGACTTCGATGGTACGGCGCACGTCGCGATGGAACCGGGGTGGGCCGGCCGGTCGCGCGGGTGACCGGCCGACCGCCGTCCGTGTTGGCGGTGGCAGTGGCGCGACGGGGCTGGCTTCCCATCGTGGCGCTCAGGCGTTGCAGTTCTGCGGACAGACGTTTTTTTCCTGCTTGCGTAAGCTTGCGGCGTGAGGCCTGGTATGCGGTAGTATGCTTTGCAAGCGCGGACTCATGCAAAGATAGCTCGCCGGCAGCCGGCTGCGCCCGCTTCGGTCGTTGGTGGCATTGCTGGCGTGCCGTTGTGTGGGCGGGCTGAGGCGCCGTTGGAGTCCGACATGCAGGCTGGTGTAATTGTGTGTGTGTGTGGGGGGGGCGGTGGCGGCATTGTGCGACGACGGTGGGAAGGGAGGAGACGGTGCCCATGCTCTCGCACTGAACAGTTCAACTTCACTCGCGACCTTGCTGCGGCAACGGTGCACCATAGCAGCAGCGGCGGATTGCCGCGGCGCAAGGGCGAGGGTGCGCGGGGCGCGTGTGTGCACTCTGCGTCCGTGCGCGTGTGGCGAGTGCAGTGGAGTGGGCAAACGGCGTGCGTGTGTGCATGACGGGCTGCGCAACGGCGACAGGGGCCCACAGCGTGTGCCCATGTAACCGGGAGGACTAGCGACTCAGCGAACGAACGCGGCTGAGCCACAGCGTTTTCCCGCAGAGTTGGGCGCCGCCCCAAGCCGTGCACACTCGCAGCTGCTCAGTTGGCAACTTGCTAGGCGTCTAGCAGCCAAGAAGCGCGGCTAAGCCAGAGTGCAGCCCTATTTCACGCGATCACAATCAGTAGCCGCTTGTGTGCGAGCGCTTCTCTAGGCGGTCTGGCGCCAAGATACGGGCACCAAGGGGTCCGCACGCATGCCGCATGCGCGCTGCCGGTGCCTGCAGCTGCATGTGAGTGTGCGGCTGGTGGAGGTGGTGGTGGTGTCGTCGGGCCACAGGGGCACAGGCCGTGGGCACAGACTGCTGCGTGCGGCGGCCCTAGGTGCTTGGGGGGTGCGTGTGGGAGCCTCCTGGCCGGGTGGGGGCGTGGGAGCCGCAGGGTAGCAGCGCAGGCAGGCGGCGGCTGAGGCGTGCGTCCCGGACGGCGCCGTGAGCGTTACATGGCACAGCTCGAGTCCACCGGCCCTTGCTCACGGCCTGGCATCACACAACACGTACCCGGGCCCAAGACCGCGTCCAGCCCGCTACCCTAAGGGGCACCGACGAAGCGTACACACATAAGACACATTGTGATCTCGATCAGGCCGGATCGGTGGAGCTGCATGGGCTCCCTCCCCGACGATCGGCGGCGACCCTGGTCACCGCAATGTACGAATGCAGCCATCAGGGCAGGGCCGCGCTGTACGTCTGCGGTGGCACGGAAGGCGGAAGAGAGCGGCGGAGGCAGGGTGTCAGGAAGGCGCACACCCGGACGTACGGCAGGAGGCTGAGGCTCTGCGTGTCGTACCCCAGAACTCCAGCTCGTTTCCCTGCACCCCCGGGTTCACTAGCTCCCCTCCCACTCCTCCATCCGCCCGCTCGCCTGCCCAGCACATCCCTCTGCCCTCCCTTCGCTCACCGGGCAGCACTCCTTGTTGGGCGAGAAGGCCGACCCCCACAGCGCCCCGTTGGCGGCCGCCGGCAGCATGTCGGCCAGGGCCACACCGGGCGCCAGGGTGATGCATACGCTGGGCCGCCGGGACCGCACCTCGGCCGCGGTCCAGCCCAGGTTCGTGAAGCGCAGCGTGTTCTCGCCCGCAGGTGACCACACGGCTGCGGCCATCAAGCGGGGCAGGCGGGGTTGGCTCAGTGGAGGGGTCAACCCAGCCCCTCAGTGGCGGGCGCTTCAGGTTTCAGTGGAAAAGCCCATCGGTGGCGGGCGCTGGCTAACTCGATCACAAGCTGGCGGCACACGTACGGGTCCGGGGGCGACGGGGCGACGGGCCAGCCGCGCCAAGAAGCGTCCGTGCGAGGGTCCCAGGGCGCCATGCATGCCCCTTGTTGCCCTGGGCTTGCTTTAAGGAGGGTTCCCACAGGACGCCCTGACGGAGGGACCTGGCTGGAAGTATTGCGAGCACCCTACCTGATCTAATGACAGTGGCCCCGTCGCCGGCGAAGCTCAGGAAGTGGCTCTTGATGTCGTGGCGGCGGGCGTGGAGCAGAAACAGTTCCACCTGCAACACGGCAGATGGTGCAAACAAGGAGTGAGCACAAGTACAATTAGCACTGTCCAATCCCACAAATCGCCCTCATGGTGAGGCGCCTGTCTGGACCAAGTTGTGGTTGTTACCGGGCTGTTCTGGCTCTTCCGGCTGTCCTGGCTTACCTTGAAAACCGTGGTCTGGTTGGCGCACTTGGGCCGAGTGGCGACAAAGGGTTCGGCGGCCGCCAGCACGGGCACGCAGATGGTGGCGGCGCCGGCGGTGCTAACCGAGACGGACACATCGGGCGACAGCGAGAAGGGCGAGGCGAAGGGCGCCTTGACGCACCTGGGCGAGGGCAAGGGTAGGGGAGAGCGGGAAGGCGTGAGGCGGGAGGGGGAGGGCAGGGGTCCGGGAAGACGCGAGCCAAGGGACAGTGGAACGGGCAATGAGGCCAGCAGGCGGAGAGCGCGGGTCGGCAGTGGCGGTGCAGCCGGGCCGGGGCTTACTGGCAGTAGGGGAAGTCAATGCGCGGTGGTGAGGGCGGCCGAGGAGAGGGCGGCGAGGGAGAAGGTGGCGAAGGAGAGGGCGGCGAAGGAGAGGGCGGCGAAGGAGAGGGCGGCTGAGGAGAAGGGGGCTTGGGCGACGGCGGCTGGGGAGAGGGAGGCTTGGGCGACGGCGGCTGTGGAGAGGGAGGCTGTGGTGACGGGGGCTGGGGAGAGGGAGGCTGAGGCGACGGCGGCGCGGGCGACGGCGGCGCAGGTGAGGGCGGCCGGTTGCGGTTCTTCGTGACTGGGCAGCAGTCATGCTTTGAATCAAAGAGCGAGATGCTCCAGAAGGGGTCGGGCAGCAGCTGCGGCAGCGTGCAGCCGCTGACGATGTTGAGGCAGATCACTGCGCCGTCGGCTCGCGTGCCGTTGAGTCCGAGGAAGTTGATGGCGAGTGTGGACTGGCTGGTGGCGGCATAGTCGGGGCGGAAGATGTAGACGTGCGCAGGAGCGACTGCGCGGCCGTTGACTGTGGCTGTGGCGGAGAAGCCCTCGGTGCAGCTGGCGCGGACGTCGAGGCTGCGGGGCGGCAGGGTGGACGGGGCCGAGGTGAGGACGGGTCAGGAGCGCAAGCGGCATGCCGGGGGCTGGGGCACAACACGTCACAACACAAGCGCGTCCGAGCGGCAACGCCAAGATGAGCAGCTGCTGGAATGGATGGGAACCCTATGAGCCTTTTGATGCTGTTCCGGGGACTCACGAGAACTTCTTGACGTCAGCGTAGCAGCACGGATGGGTGGCGTCGCGGCACTGTGCCGGTGTGTGTCGGAGCGTCCAGCAAATGTTGCGGCCGTTGGCGGACACGGTGAAGGCCTGGTCGACCGAGTAGGTGCTGCGGGTCAGCCGACGGTTACAGGTGGCATAGGGGAACAGGAAGTCCGGCTCCTCTTGCTGTGCCGATGCTGCCGATGCGACCCTGCGTAGTGAGCGATGGGCGGTTAGGCACTAGACGCGTTGCGAGCCCGCTTGATGCGATGCATTGGCTGTAATATCCAAAGTATAAGCAAGCACAAGGGTTGCGCAGGCGCCTCGAGCGTGGGCGTCGGTCATGTCTATCTGTCGTTTCGCAATCGCTCACCAGGCCACGGCGACAACAAACGAGAGCGCAACAGATGCGAGGATAGCCGTCGCTTTCCTCATTGTAGCGTAGCAAGTAAGTCTCAAGGACGACGAAGAGTCGGCAAGGGAGCGATGCCTTGCAGCACTAAGCGATGATCGCTAAGCTGGAGCGCTGTGGCTGCACTGGGGCTCAAGCTATGTTGCATATTGTGGCTCATACATGCATATATGCGCCCTGGTGCCTGAGTCCATGCAGCCGTACCTGAGCGAGTCGCGTCACGAGGCCGCGCTACGGGCAATCGTAACCGTCCTGTCGGCCGGGGCAGACGCAGTCCAGGCTGCGCTATGCGGCAAGCTCAGTCAAGATCAAGTTACAGCGGCGTGTGGCTCGGCCTGGCCACGGCCTCGCCAGGTTCGTCCGGGGCATGTCCGCACCGCGAGCCTTTGGCATCGGCGCGCGCCCAGCAGTGCAAGCTTCCCGCGCCGAGCGGCGCTCGCTTTGTCCCATCCCACGTAATCGTCAGCTAGCGTGGCCCCAGATCCGAGCAACAGCCTGTTGCATTTAAGCAGCCAGTCCCATCACGACGGCGCCCCCACACCGGAGGCCCGTCCGTCCTCCCCTCTCGCGATCGCCGTTGGTGCCTCAGGCATGCAGGCCCTCACGTTTTAACTGAATCCCCCGTTCTACTTGATGTGGCCTTAGAGGCTTGGGCCTGAGGCCCCCGGTCTCCAACCCGCTATGGTTGCGGAGGCCGCTGGCGCACACGTCGCCGTCGCAGCCATGGCCAGGAAGGGCAAAGAGCAGGACATGCCCTTTGGACTGCTGCTGGCCCGCGGCAATTCCTTCGACATGTGCGCTGTGTGGTGTGCGTGTTCTGACTCTGTGCGCATCGATGTGTAGAGGGGATCAAAGCCCTACTCCTCCTGCGGGGGGCGGTGTAACGAATTCTTCTTCTTCTTCTTCTTCTTCGACATGGCCGAGGCACGTCCGCTGCTGCAACCGAGCGCAGAATTAGCACATTCATCTTGTCGCTGAGGATCCGGAGGCATGGATTGATGGATCGGGTCATCCAATTTCGCGGCGGTGCGTTACATAGAGGGAGAAGTGGAACGCCCCCGCCGCAGGGGTATGCCGGCTATACAGTACACCAAATCGTCAGGGGTCTCATCTCCGACCGCCCGTGACATATTGCCAGGCCAAGTGATCATGAAGGATATGAAGTACACCGTACGCGTACATGCTGACTACAAGGGATAGAACGTCGGAGGGAGAGCTACCCCCTGATGAGCGTGTGCGATCAATACGAAGCAAGGGGGTCGGTGGCAGTGTGTTGCAGATCGAGCGTACAGCGTGCGGTGCCAATGCTGGGCAGAATGGCCCCCATCCGGAGTATGAGTGCGTCAATCCAGTCTGTCAGTTCAATCGCGCACAATCAATGGACCACAACCTTACGACCCGGACGCCAACGGACCACAACCGCACGACAATCAAACAGGACGGCAACATGGCCACCGAGGGGCACGTCCTCCCATCCTGCCTTTCCCAACCAAACACCAACCGACATGGCACTGCTGCAAGCCAATAGGGACACGCCCAGCGACCGAGCCGCCTCCTCCCCGCATGTGCAGGCGCCCTATTCAGGCCGGCTCTCATCCGGTCCCATGAGCTGATGAGGACCGACCAATGGGTCCCTCCTGCACCAAGTCCTCCTTGTCACGGTGCGGCCGTCAAGGCAGCGCCGCGCTGTAGGTCTGCGGGAGGAAGCGAGCAGCAGGGGGAAAGGTCCGGGTGAGCCAGAGGGGGGCATGGCACGGCGCGCGGCGGCCCTCCGCATAGCACGTACGGCGACAACACCCGGCCTGTCCCCGGCGGCTCTTGGCCTCCGCGGTCGCTCCCTCCCTCGACGTGCGCTCCCAGCCC
>BDDC01001973.1:2288-16886 GCA_001662425.1 Chlamydomonas sphaeroides | reverse complement strand
CCTGCCGGCAGACTTGCGGGGATCTTGCACGGGGGCACGCACCAAGGGCCACTGGCGGGGGCAAGGCCGAAGATGGGGACACTTACGGTGCAGGGCGCGATGCGGCGCAGCAGAGTACCACAAATTTGCCAGCGTATGCGGGTATCATATGATGTGTACATGGCATGTGCCCATCGCGGGGTGTGGGGAAGGCCGTCCAACCAGTGGGGCGCCGGTTGGGTGAACCCGGGTGGACAGGGAATCGCAGCCCGGACCAAGCGCGCTGCACGCGTGTCACACGGTATGTCGCGCCAGCTTTGCACACCAACTCGAATAGTATCAATACCATATGCGACATCATGCTCATCCAGCCACGGCCAGGAGGCAGGGCCCGTCCTCGCGGCCAACTCAGCCCCGAACCCCGCTACGCTTCCGCTTGGTACCGTCAGCGGAGGCTGGGGCGCTTGGCCGCTTGCCGCGGCCGCGGCCGCGGCCAACGCTGCCGAGCCCGGAGGAAACACGTGCCCCACTCCTAACCGGTCATGCGTTTTTGGAGCATCCCAACTTCAAAGTCCCCCAACTTCAAAGTCAGCACGCCGACTTCAAAGTTGCCCCGAGTTCAAAGTCACCAAGACTTCACAGTCAGCACCCGACTTCAAAATAACCCCACTTCAAAGCCACACAATTGATATGAGATTGAAATGGACGATTGCAACATAGCAATCCAACGAAATGGGCCTTCCCGCAAGTTTCGTGTTCGGATGGGTCACCCACAAGCACCATATCCTGCTTCAGAGCCTTTCCCGGTGCAGCTCGCGGGTGGTATGTGTACACGGCACCCCCAATCGAGTGGCCGAAATAAAGGGAGGGGCGCACATGGGGGTCTCCGTGCGCGTGACCACACCCAGCCAGATCACCGCGCGCCCCCTCCTCCCACCATGCAATCGTCCGTTGGACACATTACGGGGCCGCCCTCCCAGGGCAGGCGGCCTTGCAGGACGCGCGCGCCCCTCAAAATCCGTGGGTGCCAGCACTGCAGGCGGGGGGCCAAGCGCGTGTGCGCCGCCCGATGTGGCCGATCCGGACTCGGACTGGGGCTCTGCCTCCGACGCGTCGGCGGAGGGCGCAAATGGCGACGGCTCGGAGGCTGAAGCCCAGGGCGGCGGGGGGCCTTGCGTGCCCCGCCGAGTTGCTCTGACCTTTGCTCCTCCTGTGCGTGTGTGCCGTGCTGCGGCATGCGGCATGCGGTACCTGGCCTTTGCTGTGCGTGCGTGTCTGCACATGTGACGGCGCTGCCGGCCGTATGACTTGCGCATTTGCTCGAGTGGGCGGTGGCGCCCACAGACGTGCTGGGGGCTTTCCTCTGTGCCCTACCGGGCCGGGGGCGTGGGGTCCGGGGCATGGCCTCTGCGTGTCTGTTGTAGCGTGGTTTTGTCCACGACCGGCGGCGCCAGGTCCCCTTGTCGCTGGTCTTACAAAAACGGAAGTACGTGAAGGCAGCACGGTATTCGGTGCTCACGCGTCCAAGAAAACCGGCCCCTGTCATGTCTTGTAGGGTCTCTGGTTCGTGGGCGTGCCATTGGGCTGGGCGTCTTAGCCGGCTCCATGTTACCTCTGCCTTCTGACCAGCGTGGAAATCAGAGTAGAGCTCTTGAGACAACCACCAGTGCTGGCTGGCAGCTCATGTATAAGCTGGTGGTTGATGCACCTGGTGGTTGATGCACCGGTAGGTCGCCATTGGGCGTCACATGGCCACTAGTCCAGTTACAGGCCCCGGCTCTACATGCCGGCAGGGAGCCGGGCTCCCCACCCGCCAGCGCTGCGTGGGGCAACGCGGCGCCATGCATGCAACGCCAACGCAACGCACGCCCGTGGCGCCCTCGCAACCTGCCCTCACCCACGCAACACGCTCCTTGCGCCCACAACCCGCCATGCGCCCGCACCGCGCACAATCCGTACAAACCATCAGCCCCAACTGAAGAGATGCCCACCTACGCCGCAGCTTAGCCCAGCCAGCCCGCCGCACGCACCAGGGTCGCTGCCGCATGCGGCCCCCGCCCACAAGCCCAAGCAGCTGCACGCCCTCCCGCCAGCCTCCGCCGCCAGTTTTCGCTGCACGTCGCAGCAGCGCTCTGTTGCCCCCCCCCCCCGGGCCTGCCACCGCAGCAGCTGCCGCCGCCGCCGCATGACACGCTGCGCCTCCCGACCGCCCCGCCGCATCCCTCTGGCAGGCAGGCGCGTGTACTCGCGGGGCGGCCCGCGCGCAGCTGCACCTAGGAGGCCCTCCGGGCTGCATCGGGGGCGCCAGCCGTGGGCAGGGCTCAGCCTGCGATCGGCCAGCCGCTGCCCAGCCCCGTGGGGCGGGCGCCAGCCTCGGTAGGCCGTGCCACTGGCTGCCCCGCGCGACCGGGCTCCGGCTCCTGCTATCCGGTTGTAGGGCGGCGGGAGCGCACTTCACCGTGGCACCCTCGCGTGAATCTGCTCCGGCCCCAGTTCCCCCAGCCCACGGCCGTGGTCGTACTGCCCACCCGCCGCCGCCGCCTGCATGTCCGCCTCTGCCGCCTCTGAGTCGTCCACTCCCTCGTCGTACTCGCCGTCGAAACCGTCGTCATCGCCGTACCCGTCCTCGTCGTAGCCGACGTGACCGCCGCCGTACGCTTGGTCCGTGTCGCCGTAGTACGGCTGCTGCGCCGAGTGGCCGGCGCCGCTGGGCCCGTACCCCTGCTGCACAGCGCCGTACCCTGTCGCGCCGCCGAGAGCACCCGCGCTGCCGCTGGCATGAGTGAATGCCGCGTGCGCCGGCCCCCGAGAAGCCGCCGCCGGGGGCTCATCATGCGGGCCGCCGCCGGCGCCCCACCCCGCGCCAGCGTCGCTATACGTCCGGCTGGTGTCGTGCGGGTCGCCGCTGGCACCGCCGCCGTCCTCTCCGCCACCGTACTGGTGCGCCAGAGCGCCAACGCCGTGCGGCAAGTACGCCCCGCCGGCGTGCCCGTAGTGCTGCTGAGCCGTGCCGTACGGCGCCGGCAGGTGGCCGGCGCCCCCACCGCCGTAAGGCAGCGGCGAGTGCTGCAGCGCCGCCGGGTCGTGCGCCGCCGACCCGTACGGCACCCCGTGCTGCTGCGGCACACCCGACTGGATGGTCTCCAGCGGCGGCGCCAAGCCGGCACCCGCGCCAAACTGCTCCATGCCGCCGTTCCCCGGGGGGTCGCCGAAGCCGTTGCCGCCGTTGCCGCCGAGGTCGGGCGGCGGCGCTGCGGGCTGCTGTTGCCCCGCCTGGCCCCCATTGAGGTAGGGCGAGTACGGTTCTCCCGTGGGCGGCTTGAACTCGTCCACAAAGGCCCTGGGGGGGAGGGCGGGGGGCAGGAGACACGTAGCGGAGGGCGCCATGTGGCGGGCTCGACCTTGCCTGGTCTGGCCGCCCGCACGTCTTCCCTGACGCGCTGCAGCGATACCGGGTTGTCCGCACTCAGTGCGCCAGCCAGCCCCCGCCCTGCGCGGACACCCGCAGCCCGACCAACCCGCCCCCGCACCCTGGCCCACCTGTAGGCCACCTTGGGCGGCGGCACGGGCGAGCACCACACCTCGGCGCAGTTGCGCAGGATGCCGCGCGAGTAGGGGTTCGGCCGGTTGTCGTGGTTGTAGCTGCGGAGGGGCGGGTGGCGGGGGAAGGGCTTGGGAGTGAGGGCCTGCTGCGCCTCGCCTATCCGTGCCCCATTCCTGGACGCCATTGCGCCGTGTCCGTCAGCTCCTTTCGCAGCATGTCGCTTCCCGTTCGCCTGTGAGCCCTCGGTGGCCTATGACCCTTGCATGGAAGGCCCTCCCTGCCCGCTCGCCTGGCCCTGCGCCTGCACGTGCACCTCCTTCGCCCTGCCCCGCGCCCTGCCGCACCCCGCACTCCACCACCACCACCACCATGCGCCCCTGCTCCCCGCCTGCCTGTCGCCTCCTCCCCTTCCCCAACCATGCGCCCGTCTGCCGCACCGCTCACCGGAAGTTCTCGTAGGTCGTCTGGTTGGTGGCCACCAGGTAGGCGTGGAACACCGACAGGCCGCCCACAAACCAGAAGAACAGGAAGGTGTAGCCCATGAGCGCCAGCGCGGGGATGCACTGCGAGAGGGGAGGGATGTGCGGTGCAAGGAAAGTAAGCGCGCTGGCTCAAGCCCGCTCAGCCAAGGGGACCCAAAATTGCGCCATCCGGTTTCCTAGTTGTCGCCTTTGTTGCTCATGATGTCGGGGCTCCCCCAGCCTGAGCACAGACGATGGCGTGCTGGGTTGGAGTGCCAGGGGTCACTCAACGCCGCACGCCACCACCCAGCGTATGAAGTGCAAACGCAGAAACGGCCAAGGGCGGCAGGGACAGTCGCGCGCAGGGAGGGGCCAGCCGTCATGGGTGCGGGGGAGTGGCGCCACGGCAGGTGCAGGGCGGCAGCCAGCATGCGGGCTGGCAGCCCACAGCGCTGGCGCCGTTGCCGAGCCGACACCTGACCCAACGCAGTCACGAGCCGCCTCCACCATGCCCTGCCGCTGGCCAATTTCTGTCCCCAACCATAACGCCAGCCCTGTGCCCAGCTTCCCCGCGCCCTTGGCCCCCCACCTTGCCGATGGCCTTGCCCCAGAGCCCGCTGGTGTGGCGCCCCGCCTCCCTCGCCTCGTCCACCAGCTCATCGTGCTTCACAAAAATCATCGCCGTACACACGCCTGCGGGCGGCACATAATGGGGCCGCAGGCAGGCAGGCAGGCAGGCCGCACATAAAATTCGGCGTCGCCAGAATCCCAGACGCTGCTGTGGTGCCGGTCTCCCGGTGTTGGCTGTGGAGCTGGGGCGACGTGCCCCCACAGGGACGCCGCGCGGCGAGCAAGCAAGGCTGCAAAGCTGGCGACGGGAGTGCCTGGCAAGCAATCCTGTTATTGGTGGAAGTGCGAGGCTACTCACCGAACACGTACAGGCACATCACCGTGCTGGTGTACACGAAAAGCAGGAAGGTACGGTAGTTGCGCTGCGGTGGTGGGGCGGGGTTCGGCGGGGGTGAGTGGAAGCGGCTGGGGAAGCTGGGCCTCGCCATGTGGCTAGGCATCCAGCCCTCGCCCTGGCGTCCGCAGCCATCGCTTGCCCCAGCTTTTGCGCTGGTGTTGCCCCCTTGCCGCTGTGGCTCCTCACCAGACCGATGGTGGTGCCCACCCAGGGGCAGTGGTGGTCGAAGCGCTCTATGCAGTTGTCATTGACGGAGCAGTGGTGTGCGCGGGGGGGCTGGTAGAAGTGGCAGGTGTCGTTGTAACGGATCACCACCCGCTGGTTGTTGACGTACACCTCCTTGGTCCTGAGCATGCCGGGGCCAGGGCAGGGGGGCGAGGGGCACAGGGTGAGGTGCGGTGGGCGCGGTGCGAACGCGCAGCTGCGGAGAGGGGGGGATCTGTGTGGGACACGGGCGTTTCGGGGGCCAGGAGAGGGAGCACGGTCACGCTTGTGCCGGGGAGGGGGCCTCTTCTTGCCCAGACCCATGACAGGTGCAGGCGCCTCGCGCCCCACGGTATGCCGGTGTGGGCTCCAGCGCCGGACCCCTGCGGTCGCGAACGTCTGGGCTGTGTGCACTGAAGTGCCGCAGGGCCAGCAGTGAGCCCAGCTCCAACCCAGGGCCGGCGCGGCGTAAGCCGAGGCGCGGCCGCTACAGCCGCGGGCGCTGCCGGTGGTGCGAGGGGTTCTGCCTATTCCCTCGCTCAGATGGGCGAGTAGGCCCCTCGCCGCCGCCGAGGTGCCGCCACATCTTCGGGTTAACGGTCACGAGGGCCGTGGGACCTCATGGTTGACTCCCCTTCTTCTAGCGTACCTGGGCTTCTGGCCGCTGAGGTACTCCTGGTCCGGCTCTTGCCGCGGGATGATGCCGGGGTCGCGGCAGGCGGTGAGCATCAGGAACCACAGCGTCAGCACTGGCAGGATGCAGCTGCGGGGATGGGGTAGGAAACGCTCAGGCAGGGCCTCGCGCATACAGGCCGGCGTGCCCATCGACACCACATCAGGTACTGCAGGAGGTGGAGGGGACAGGAGAGACTGGGCGCGCGTGTGCTTGCCTGATCACCAGGAGGATGACGTGCACCTGCATGCCCATGTAGGGCGCGACCAGCCCCAGGTACACGCCCGCTGGCCCCGTCATAAGCAAAGCAGTGCCGATGCTGGCCTTCCAGTTTGGTCCCGCCACCAGGTATCCAAAGCAGAAAAATCTCTGTCCGGGAGCAACATTCGGCGGAGCGCGTGCTTTATCGACCAAATTTCCAGTTGGAGCTTGAATGGGAACGGCATTAGTTGGCGCGCGACACCAACAACAAACGAGAGCGCGGAACTACGGGTTCACCAGCTGGAGGCAGTGAGAGCTGCAGCTGGCTCACCTCATTTCCCTGCCAGTTCTCGTAGACCCTCTGCCGCTTCTTGGCGCCGGTCGTGGGCTGCGCAGCTCGTTCAACGTCCATTGGAGGCCTGCTCCTCAGCAGCGCTTCTCGTGCCCACTAATCGTCGTGCAATGTCTCCGTTTTGCAGAAGCAGGAAACCGCAGGCTTGGGCACACACGCCGGTCCTGGGACCTGTGTGCGCAACGAGCGCGCGGGCGACCGCTCCTCGCTGACGCCTAGCACAATATGATCTTCAGGTGACCACACGAGGGCAACTGGAGGCGGTTGCGTTCGCTCCGAAGGTCGATAGGGGCTCAAATGGCCGCTGATTCGTGGCGCCTCACGCGACGTCATGGGGCATTGTGGTGGTGTAGGAGAGCTCGATATCGTGCGGCAGTGCCACATGACAACGTTGGGAGCACCAGACGGATCAGCGCGAGCGGGGTAACCGCACGCGTGCCTCGCCTCATCCCCCACCGAACCCCCGGCACAGTATCAGCACGAGGGAGTAGGCGAGCTCTGCTGGGCTGGGTAGCAGCGTACGGATCATCCCTGGTCAACGAAGGATCAGGACGTTGTCTTGCTGTGGCAGGGGCATGCTGCTTGTTGGAGGTGGCGCCGCCTGATACAGCCCCTACCCTGCCCACGGCCGTCGTCTGGGTCCTGCCGGCCGCGTCTGGGTCCTGCCGATCGCCCTAAGACAAACTGCATTTCATCTTTATTGTTGTTACAAAGCCCAGAACTCTAGGACAATCGCCTTGCAAGGATCACACGAGTAGTGCTCCCCAGAGCCACAATACCCAACCGCACCCAGCGCTCCTCCTGACTGCACCTGCCCAGCTCAAGCGGGCCGCACGTATAGCCCACAGCCCACAACCCCCACACGCACTTCAGGCACACAGCGCCCTGTGCGGACACCGAGCACCACCACCGCCGCCGACCGCGCGCGGCGTCACAGCCAAGGCAGCCGTGATCCCCAACACATACGACACCAGTCGACAGCCGCCACGACACACAATACACACACACCAGCCCAACAGCGACAGGAGCGAGATGTCCTCATCACCCGGTGTTGGGAAAAAGAAGCGGGGCCCAACCACAAGCCCAACCGCGTTCGGCGCTCTACGCTCCCCTACCGCACCACCTACTGCTGCCCATGTACACGACGCGCCAGCGCCGACCCTCAAGGACGGCGGAGCGAAGCAGGATCGTGCACACTGACCTGCCAGCGGCCGCCGCCAGCCGCACGAGCAGCGAGCGGCAGTTGCACACGCACACGCAACACTGGAACGCACACGCAACCGCCCTAGGCACACACCACGCCCGCCCCGCCCTAGGCACCACCACCATCCGCGCTTCCAGCAGCGAGCGCCGCGCTGGCAGCTGGCTCACGACAGAGGCGCCTTGTGTGGATAAGCTGTCAACTAGGTAGGAACCAGCCACAGCATGCCTTCCAGCCGCCAAGTCCCACGCGCAGGAATCACCAACTCCCCGTGCCACCCTACAAGCCGCCGCGCTGCAGCGGCCCCATCCTGGATGCTACGCTAGCAGCGCCTTGCGGCTTGTGCGTGTGAGTAGGACATGACCGTGACCGTGACTTGACATGGCATGGCATGACGCATAGCGACGACCATCATGCAACGCCCACCCGGCGGCCAGGACTGCCGCCGGGCGCTGGCCCCGCACGCTCGCCCCCTGAGCGCTGCCGACGGCGGCCGGCGGCCCGCGGCCCGCCGCGCCCCTCAAACCCAACCAGACATGCTCCACACAGACAAACACACATACGCCCATCCGACAAGCTGACACGGCCATCCATCCAGCTGACCCGATCTGTCACCGCACCCAACGTCGTGAGAGACTTGAGCTCCACTCCAACAGCCCGCCTCGCCAAGCCACACAGCCACCGGCCCTAGTCCACATGACATTTGTGGCATCCCGTTCACCCTGCTGCACCACAGCACGACCCCTCCATGCAGCACCCATGGCCAGGCGCGCGCCGGGGTCGACCTCGGCCCTCAGCTCGCTCCGCCGCCTTCGTCGCCCTGCCGTGTCACGTGCAGGGGCGCCCGACGCGGCGCGACAGCTGCGCTTCCGGGGGCCTTGGTCGTGCTGGCGCAACGCCGGACCACGGCGCCAAACGAGCTACGCCCATGCACCCGCCAGCAATGCGACCATCCTCGCCAGGCCAGCAAGCGCGCCTCCTGCGCAGCCTCTGCCGCACTCATCTCGTTCCGCCGCACTCGTTGTTCGCCGCCAGTGCTGCGCGCACCCTCTGGCCAGGCAGTGCAAGCGGCGTGACCGGGACCCCCGCTGCCGCTGGCCTGCGACCATACGCACCGCACGCACCGTTCACATCTCGTTACCGACGCCGCCCAGTCACATCTCTGGTTGTCGAGGAAGCCGCAGCCGAGCACCGCGGCTCGCGCGCCGTCCTGCGAATCGTTGTCCACGCGCGTGCGTTGCTCCAGCTCCTGGCATGCATTGCTCCAGGTGTTGCCGAGCACCAACACTGCTGTCTGTCGTTTACGCTGGGACCGCCCAGCCGCCCCATCGGCAAGGACGCACCACACGCCCCCCCCCACACGAGCCATCCTTGCCTCCATCTCGCATGACGCCGGCGGACCAGCCGCAGCCTGCCCCCTGCTCGCTGCATAGCGGCGCCGCCGGACTAGGAGCGCCCAGCGCTCGCGCTCGCGCTCAGCCATGCACTGTCGCCGCCCCGGCCGCAGATCTCGTCCGCACCGCACCTCATGCAATGGAAGCTCCACAGCTCCACCGCGCAGGACCCCACCGCAGCGCGGCCGAAAGCCTCGGGGTACACAGCCAGACGTCGCCCTTCCCCCCGCCCCCCGCGCGGGTTTATGACATGGTCGCCGCAAGACGCAGCCGCAACCCAACGCTGCTCATCAGACCCCCCCCCCGCCCCCCCCCGCAGAGGCCTGCAACAGCGGGCGCCAGCTCGCTCATGCCCTCACCCCGGCAGGCCCTCCCCTCCCGCAGGCAGCCCCAGGCCGTGCTGCCTGGTGGCACCACGCGAGTGATGGCGCACGCGCTACGCCGCCAGGCCGGACGCCAGCAGCGCCGACAGCTCGGCCACCAGCACCCGCGCCGACGGCCGCTGCCGCGGGTTGGCCGACCAGCACGCGGCAGCCAGCGACCGCAGCCAGCCAGGCGCGGTGCCGGCGGGCCCCGCCTGCTGGGGCTGGGGCTGGCGCTGTCCGTGGGCGGCGTGCTGCTCGAAGGCCGGCATTTGGCCGGCGCACACGGCCGCGGCCACGGCACCCGGGCCGAGGCCGGCGTAGGGCTGGCGGCCCCCGTGCGCGCAGCTCCACAGCAGCATGCCAAAGGCCCACACGTCGGCACAGGGCTGCGGCGGCGAGCCTGCGCAGGGAGGGCGTGCGACACGGGTCACGCATTGGGAGAGCAGGGGCGGCGGCAGCGGCGATGGGTTACACTCGGTGGCGCCGAGTACGGTGTGCTGGTGTGCCGCTGATTCGCGTTTGCGGGGGCTTTGCTGCGCGGCGGCCCGGTCACGGGGCGTGGCACCTGGGGCAGGGGGGCAGGGGGCACGAGCGCAGCAGCCTGGGCCCCACGCAGGCCCCATGCAGGCTCACCCTCAAACACCTCGGGTGGGATGCAGCACAGCGGCCCCGCCGGCAGCCAGGCGGCGCCGGCACCCGCCGCCGCCGCGGCGGCGGCCGCCGTCGGCACGCGCGCATCGCTGGCGCCGGCGTCGGCCGCGGGCGCCGCGAAGCCGAACTCTGCGAGCCGCGCGGTGAAGCCGCGGGGGTCGAGGCCGCAGGAGCGCAGCAGCACGGCGCCCGGCTGCAGCGCCCTGTGCACCAGGCCGCGGCAGTGCAGGTGGCGCAGCGCTCGGGCCACATCTAGCAGCGTGCGCAGCAGGGTCTGCGGGGCGGCCGGGCGGGCGGCACGGGTCACACGTCTGGCAGGCGGCAGGTGATAGCGGCAGGGGCGGACGGGGGTCGAAAGCCATGCTTGCTGGTAGGGGGCACTGCACATTGGGATGCTGCGACGCGACCTCAGGTGCGACGCCCGGAAGTACGTCATTCCCCGCACGCGCGCCCAGCACACCAGCCAGCCGTCCTCGCCGCCGACGCGCGCCGTGCTGCCGCCGGCGGCCCCCCCGAATGCTGCTCCGCTCCTCAGCGCCGCCGCCAGGTCGCCCATGTCGCAGTCGAGCATCAACGCCAGGCACACGGGCGACGGCTGCAGGCCCATGCCCATGCCCTGGCCAGGGCCGGCGCCGCCCGCCGCCAGCACCTCGGCGGCCTCCGCGTAGTCGTGGTGGTTTGCGGCGCGCAGCGTCAGCACGCGCTGCGCCGGCCCCGGTCCCGGCGCCGGCCCGTGGCCGGCCTGGGGCGGCTGCTCGGGCACCAGCACCACGCCGCAGTGCCAGCCGACCACCTGGCGGCACGGGGGGGGGGGGCGTTGGGGGCAGCATGGGGGTAGACAGTAGTTCGCTAGGGCGGCAGCGGGGCTGACGCGTGTTCCGTTCCGCTCCTGCGCCGCAACCACGGCCAGCTGCCCGGGCCCACCTGGACAATATTGGGGTGCGACAGCGCAGACAGCATCGCAATGTCGGCGGCGGCCCCCAGCGCGTCCAGCACCGCAACCCGCACCGACTCGGCTTCCGCCGGCCCGCGCGCCGCCGCTGCCGCCATGGCCGCCGCCGCCGCCGCCACGAGCCGCTCGCCGGCGGCGGCGGCGAGGCGCGCCCCCGCAGGCTGGCGGTCGCCGCCGAGCACCAGCAGCTCCTGCAGCTCCTGGGAGACCGCCGTCGAGGACCAGTCGCAGCCGTTTGAGCTGCTGCCGTCGCCGTCGTCGTCGTCGTCGCTGTCGCCGCCGGCGGCGGCGGCGGCCACGCCGCCGCTGCTTCCTCCTCCGTCAAGCTGCTCCCTGAGCACCGCTAGGTCCAGGCCCTCAGGGACCTCCGTCACTTTGACCCGGCAGCGGCCGCCGGTGGCGGCGACGTTGGCAGCAAAGTGTACAACAGAGGGGCTGCCGTACGCCTCAATGGATGTCAGCCGGAAGCCGGGCAGCTCCTCGGCGTAGGCTCCTGCCACGCTGCGGCGGGCAACGGGGGACAGGGCAGAAAAAGCACGGGGGACTGGCCATGCCGTGCCGTGCAGAAAAGACACGGGGGACCGGGCACGCCCGGGGGAAGCAAGGTGTAACCTGTGGATGCTGGCGGTGCGACAGCGGCCGGCGCCGGCAGGCAGGTCGCGTGCCGTGCCGCCTCTCACCCCCCGCAGGAGCAGCCAGGGTCTGCCAGATGCGCAGCGAGGCGCCTCAGCTCGGTGCGCCAGCAGCCGCCGACCAGGCCGCCCTGGCCCCGCCGCCCCGGGCCCTCGCCGTCGCTGGTGCTGTCGTCGTTGCTGTCGGAGCTGCTGCGCCGGCTGTCGTCGCGCCGGCTGCCGCCGCTGCCTCGCCCCCAGGAAGCGGCGCCTCCGCTGCACTGAAGGAGCTCACCGGCGCCGTCGGCTGGGGTCACCAGCGCTGGCTCGGCGGTGCCGCTGCCGCCGGCGCCGCCAGGGGCACGTGAGGCCGCCGGGCAGTCCTGACCGGCGGCAGCGGCGCCCTGAGCAGCGGTAGCGCTGGCATCCGCCACCGCCGCCACTGGGCCCCGGGGCCTCGCGGCCTGGTACTCTGCGTCAGCCTGCGCCGCTGCCGCCGCCGCTAGGAGTGCCGCCACTCGGCTGGCAGGGGCCGTGCTCATCAGAGTCAGCAGGCCAGCGGCGCCGCCGCCGCTTACGGCGGCGGCATTACTATGGACGTTGGCGCCGCCGCCGATCGACGCCAGGCCGGAGATGTGGTTGGCGCCGTCGGTGCCGTGGTCTGACGCCGTCATGCCGGCGACGGCGGTGTAGTAGGGCCCCGTGGCGGGGCCACCGCCGCCGCCGCCTCCGCCGGGCCCTGCCCAGCTGAGTAGGTCTAGCGCGACAACGTCCTCCAGGGAGCCCAGCACCGTTTGCCGCCAGGGCGAGTAAGGCGGCGGCACCGCCGATGCTGGCGTGCCGCCGCCTACGCCATCGGGGCCGCCACGCTTGGCGTCACGCTTGTGTGCCAGCAGCAGCGTGCCGGACGAGAACAACTGCGTCTCAAGACAATCGGCGCCGCCTAGGGTGGCCCAGGACCGGATGCCGCTGTCGGTGTCGTCGTCGCCGCCGCCCTGCGGCACCACGCCGGCGTCGCCGGCGGGTGCCTTGCTGGCTGATGGGAACACAACTGGTACCGACGCGGACTTTGTTACGAGTAGCAATTCAGCTCGCGTCTTAGGAGTTGCGTCCATGCCCGACCGCTGCAAGGAGTCCGCAGCTTGCACCATAACGGTGCTGACCTCCGCAGGCGTACAGGGGGAGCTCGCTGGCAGGTCTTGAATACTGGGTTCCAGCCGACAGCTTTCACCTGTGTGGCAAGCGGCATGATGTTGGTTAGTTCAGCGTGCGCAGAACAGTTGCTCGGGTTGCGCATGGCGCCAAGCGCACCTGCCGCGTTCTTTGAAGGCAGTCCAGCGTTGTCATCCGCAATATTGAGCTCCTCGCTGATCACAGCTTCAGCTCTGCGGAGCAAGGCCCAACCTTGACACGGCGCTGGACAGGCACACCACTGGGGAGCCTAGCTATAAGGCCCATCCCTGTTGCTAATAACCACTTTTCAGCCAAGGCGGCTGCGCCACTGGAGGTTTCCGTGAAGTATCCATGGTCCATAGATGACGCGTGGCGAAGGAAACACACCTGTGGCTCTTCACGTCTAGCAAACAGCATCTGAGACCGAGCCACCAGCTCCGCGGCATGCTGTCCCGCGCGGCGACTTCTGGTTCAGTAATTTAAGCTCTTGCAATCATGTCACCTGCTGAGTACATAGCGTATAGTGCATGCGCGTTTGGTGAGAAATAACTGGGAAGCTCGGCTGCTTTGGGGGCGTAGGGTAGTGCGAACTCGCAGCGCCGTACGCCGAGCCGCGCGGCGCCGCGTGTGTGCTGTACTGCGCTTGTCACCAGCACTGATAGCCTCCGATGTTGACACAGCTGGATCGGACAAGCACGGGCGTTCGGCGGGTCAGTTATGGGCTCACTTCTCTAGGCCCCAGGGGAGAGGGGAGGCCCCGGCTAGGCCCCACGATAAGCCCCACCGCAAGTTGACCTTGTTGTCAGGCATCAACTTACGCAGACACTGGGCTCAGAGGCGCTTCTCGACCAGCAGCTCCTGATCAGGAAACAGCACACCGCGCTGGGCAGGAAACGGCACGCAGCGCTAGCAAAAAAAGGAATCGCGAATGCTCAATTGAAGGCTGAAGGCACATTTTTTACTTGTCTATTCAATGGCGGGGGGTGGGATGGGAGGCTGGGGGGGTGATCGGGGGGCAAAAGGGCGGCCGGGAGGTGCTGGCTGCTGGGGAGGCATACAAAAACGTGCTGGCAGGAGGAGCTGGGGCGTGGGCTACCTGCTGTGCGGAGGGCGTGACGTGCGCTCGCGACCCGGCGTATGTGTTGCGGGTGCGGGCTTAGGGGGAGCATGGCTGCGGCTGGCAGGGCGCGCGGTGCGCTGGGTTGCTGCCGCATGAGGTGGTCGGGTCTTCAGGCAGGGCTGCTGCTGGTACATTGCCGCGCCGCTCATGCATACAAGTATCCGGCACCAGAATGCCAAAACCATCGGCCCTACGTTCGCTTTTGTGGCCCCTTGAGAGCTGTGTTACCCGTGTACCGGTATCGCCGCTTTGTGCGTCGCGACGGCAGCAGCAGCGCCACACATGATGATGGTGTAGACGTGATGTACCAGCGCCATTTGCGCGTATGAAGTTGCACGACGGCCTCGGCTCACACCGATGTCCCCGCCCTCAGCGCCCCCCACAAGCTCCGTCGGGTACCGCTGCCGCGCAACAACACTGCCCAAAACAAAACCACTGACTTCGCCCCTCCCTTCCCGCCACCGCTCTTGCTGCCCTCCCACACACCAGCGGCGCGCGATGTCAGACCTGTCCCAGCTGCGCATGGGTGCATGGCTCGCCCCAGAAAGAGGCCACCCAGACCAGACGAACACCGTCCACCATTATGCGGTTGTAGCTGACTATTTATTTGAGGGGTCTCGGGCACGCCGACCTCCGTGCCCTCACCTCACGGCGGGCCGGACTTTGCCGCCCAAACTGCCTCAACGGCAGGACCGCATACATCAAGGCACGTCGCCGCTGCTGCCGCTCTCGCTGAATCGCGGCCGATTA
>BDDC01001972.1:0-17689 GCA_001662425.1 Chlamydomonas sphaeroides | reverse complement strand
GGCCCGCAGCTGGCTATATGCGGGACACTCGCCGAACACATGTAACTCATCTTCAACGCTGTTAGCACGCAACCCGCAAAGGCGTGCCTCCCGCGTTGGCAATGTCCAGGAATGTGACAAATGCTGAGCGGTGCTGCCGACGGATCTGTCCTATGCGTCCGTCCGCAGTCCGTCCTTGCCGTGATACGGTAACAACCACACCCCAGCTGCACATCGCATGGTACAGTACCTGGGCGCCCTGTCGTGGCCTGCAGCAACCGCCCGCCCTCCGGCCAGCAAAGCCTCGGCCCCTAGCGCCCTGCCTCGCTCCCCGGGCCATCATTCGCCCGCCCGCCGCCTCTTGGCATCCGGCTCTCCGCCCTCCTGCACCTCCTGCTCGCAGCCCTGGCCGCCAGCACCCTGGCCGCCAGGCCCCGCCGGCCATCCGGGCTCGCCAGGCCCTGGCGCATGGGAGGGGTGTGGGTGTGGCCCGCCGCCCTCTACAGCCCAAAGCCCCGGCACTTGCTGCAGCGTTGGCGGCAGGCTCCGCCGCTCAAAGGCCCCTGGCACGCTGCCCTCGCGCTCGCCGTCGCCTGCATGCCAGAGGGGGTATTGAGACAGGTGGAGGTTGTGAGAGCAGTGACGAAGGTCCCAGTGCAAGCACCATCCTAAGCTTCCCCACGTTCGCGGGCCCATAGCGCACTCTGCTCGGAGGTGGGGTTAACATAATGGGTAGAGAGGTTGGGCGGTTGGGGGGATGGGGGGATAGGGGTAGATACCGAGGGAGGCACGAACTGGCTTGTAATCTTCAAGGGGGGGACGTGCGGGGGGGGCCGGGTTGCAGCCATCCAAGTGCAGGGGGTCTGGAGGAGCGGCCAGCCGCACACAGCCCGGAGTCTGCCCTGGGCGTTAGGCAGCAGGCACACAGCGCACACCCCCGCCTGGGCCCCACCCGCCCACCAGTGAAACCTTCCCAGCAACCCGCCCCGGCCCGCCCCACCCCACGCCACGCCGCACCCCACGCACCCCCGCGCCAGCGGCGGCTGCTCCCTTACCCGCGGTGCTGCCGGCCCACAAGACGGGCGCTGGCAGGGGCGGTCCCCCGGTGACCGAGCCCGGCGGCGAAGCCAGGTGGGAGTGGGCGCTCGGGTGGCCGTGGGCTGAGTGAACGTGCGGGTAGGGGTGCTGGCCAGCACTGCCCGGGGCCAAGCCGGGGCCGACGTAGCCCTGTGGCCCCGGGCTCGCCAGACCCGTGCCGGCGGCTGAGCCGGGAGGCGGCCTGCGGCGGGGGCCCCCCCGGGGGTGCATGGCGCCGGCAGCAGGGCGGCGGGGGGCGCAGGTGCAGAGCGGCAGGGGCTCAGCAGCAGAGAGGTGGGGCGCACAAGGGGGGAGGCAGGGGTATATGATAGACAGGTGTTGCAAGAGCAGTGATCAAGGTAGTAATACAGGTCCCAGTGCAGACAACAGCCCCACTCCCCGCACGTCCGTGGGCCCCACGCACACTAGGCTTCTCGTCCCCACCTGAGCACCGGCCCCACCACATACACACTAACCAGCGAGGCGCAACTACAATGCTGCGATTGCCCCTCGAGGCACGCAATGCCCGACGAGGATGCCGGTGTTGGCTTTGACAGAGCTACAAGCCACCTACTAGCTACTTTGCCTCCAGACGCGGTACAAAAACGCTAACGGCGGCGCGAATAGGGTGCTAGACGCCAGGCGCGTTCCGGGTGCGAGCGGCGGCTTTGCGCCACCAAACTCACCTGCAGCGAACACCACGAAGGCCAAGGGAGCAGCGCACATCCGACAGAAAGACAGCCAGAGATCACGCGTCAGCCAAAACACAAAGCCACAGCAAAGAACCAGCAAGCAACAGCGATGGTGTGCAGGAGGCGTGCGCGCGCTGTGGCAGTAGCGAGCCAAGGAGGTGTTTAGTAGGGGCCACGCGCGGGTTGGGAGGAGGCGCACTCGAGAAGGAAGGCCACGGAGACGCAGGGGCCAGGCGCAAATGCGCCGTACAGGCCACACAGGCGGCGAGCACACGCGTGCGGCCCCTGGAGCAACAGTGGCGGGGGAGCACAGGCGGCGCGGGGACTTGAGGAGTTACGCCCGGCCGCCCCCAACCAAACCCTCCCCCCCCCCACACACACACACTCACAGAGGACCCGACCTGCCTGGCCCGTCGAGCAGTCGCCGCCCGGCCCTGCGCGGCGCAGCCCACCTGAGCTCGCCCTCCCACCAACAACGGTCCCGAAACCCGCCCCGCGCCCGAAACCCGCAGAGGTCCCTGCCAGATGGCGCGGGGGCCCCTCCAGCCCCCCTCGCGGTAGCTCGCCGCCCCGCCCTCCGCCCCCCAAACGCACACACGCATGGCCCTCGTGTGGGCGTACTTTCTTGCCCCTTTTCTGGCCTCTACCACCCTTCCTCTCCGCAGCCACAGCACCCGCCGGCTGGCCCCTCTTCTAAGGTGCGCCATGCATGCCCCCGGTTCCTGGTGCACCCCTTCGCGGTTCGCCGACTCACCCTACAGACCGCTTATGCCTCCTGCCTTTTGCCCTTGCTGCCGGTGGTCCTCCCCTGCTTTCGTAGGTACGTCTACGCGTTGAACTAAAGGCGTGCTGTGCCGGAACCAAGTTGTGTTGTTAGCATGCGTTAGCCCGAGCGCACGCCGGCGGGTGCTGCAGCCGCACCAATACACACGTTCAACGCCAGGTAAAATACACAGTGGTACGCGGGCTGGGCGGGCCGGGGACCAGTGTTCTTGACGGCGGCGCTGGGTTTAACTTCCCGCACCGGCGCACGTAAACGCATCCCTGCTTTATACGCACGACCGACGCGTCATCAACCCTGGGCGTGCCGCGCGGGTCGTGCTTACTTTATGTTGCCTATCTGTGAACACACGCGTACGGACCCCCCCTGCGGGCAAACGCCAACGCGCCCGGCCAAACACCCTAGTCCGCGAGCCCCGCTCCCCTTGCCTTTGAAAAGCCCCCCTCATGTATACACCCATGCCCGCGTTAAGACCCACACGCACACCCTCCCCAGATCTCCCGCACTAGCCCCGCACGCACCCCAACCCGAACCCTTGGCCCGCTCGCCACCCGCCCGGGGGCCGGTTCCATGGCGAGCGCACGCCCCCCCCCAAATCTCTACCCATTTCATACCCCCCGTCCCACCCGCCCAAACCGCCCGCTGCCCCGGCGCAGAGCATCGAGACAGAAGAGGCAGGGGAGTAGGCAACAGGCCGAGCGGGCCTTGCCCGGCGCACCTCAGCACGAAGGAGTCCCGGCGGCCGGGCGGCCCCGCGCCCCCCGGCTGCTCGCCACCCTCGGCCGGCGCCAAGGACCTGCCCCGCGGCAGGGATGGGCCCAGGGAGGGGTGCCGCAGCACGCCGCTGCCGACCACCACCACAGGGGCGCCCACGACGGGCTTGCCGCTGCTGGGGGTGGGCGGCGCCTGCAGGGAGGGAGGCCACGGCAGGCGGTGCAGTGGGGCAGGGGAGGGCACGGCGGTGCCTCGTGCCCTGGTTGTCCTCATCTCGCTGCGTGCGCCCACATCTGGGCGGCAGGGTCGCCCAGCAGCGGCAGCGGGGACTATGCGGCCGCGTGGGGGCTGGGGGAACGCGAGCGCGCTGCGGATCCCGTGGTGCAAGGCCAGCCGGCAAGAGGCCGGCGTGCTCCCGCCCTCCCCAGCGCCTGCCGCACCTGTTTTGCGTCCTTGAGCGCGCTGGCGTGGCTCACGTCCGCCCGGCTGCGCAGCATGCTGGCGGCAGCGGACTCGCCGCCCGCACCGCCGGCAGCGCCCGTGCCGCGGCGGGGCAGCAGGTCGGAGCCGTTGGGGCCTGGGGGCGGCAGCGCAGTGGGTGGGGCCTCGGTGCGGCACGCAACGGCGTGCGGGCGGCCGGCGCCCAGGCCATGCGGCGCCATGCGGCGCCATGCGGGGTCGCCCACGGCCACCCCACTCTCGCACTTGCTGGGCGCTGCATAGGGCAGGCTTGTGGAGGAAGCATGCTGGCCGTGGCCTGCACTCCCATTCGGCACAGCGAAGCGCCTGCTCTCCTTGCCGTTCCCCCCCCCCCTCACGACTGTGCTGCATCGGCCCTGCCCGCCCCGAGGCCCTGCTCGCCTGTCAAGCCCAGCCCCGAGCTGCTGCCGTGCCCCAGGCCGCCGCTGCCGCTGCCGCCGGGCCCCAGGCCGGGCCCCAGGCCCAGCCCCAGGTCGGGCAGCAGGCCGGCGGGGGTGTCGCGCAGCCGGTACTGGCCGGCGGCAGGTGGGAGAGCTGGCGGCGAGGCGGTAGACGTGGAGGGCGCCGCGGGGCTGGCAGCGGCGGGTGCCGGCGGTGCCGCCACTGCCATCAGAGGCGGCTGAGAGCCGCGCAGTCGGCTGAGGTCGGCATGCATATACTGGTCCTGGGGACAGGTGGAGGGCCGGGGTGCAGGAGGGGCGAGCAGCGGGAACGGGGTTGGCGTCACGCTTGGAGGCGGGCATGCCCGTGCGGGGTCGCAGCTAGCTGGGCGGGTGGGGCCACGACGGCGCAACAACGCTGGAAGAATAGGCAAGCAATGGCGCCACCGAGCCGCTGCGTGATCCAGACGCCTCACCGTCTGCGGCAGGAGCTGCGCGGGCGCCGGCAGGCTGCAGGCTGCCAGCTGCGCGGAGAGCTTAGTCATGGTCTCCCGGACCTGGGCGGCAATGGAGGGTCAGAAAGCAAGGGTGCCGTGAAGGGAGGCTTGTCCGGGCCGGAGGAACACCTAAGCCGCAATGAGTCACAAGCGATGGCAGACACGCAAGCTCTCTACTGCTGGTGTCGCCTCAACTACATACCACATAGACCAGCCTGGCGCGGCCCCCTCTTTCCCACCAGCAGGAACTGCGCCATGAGGGAGCGCATGTCGAGGGGGCCGCTGCAGTCGCCCACAGCCGCCGCCGTGGCCCGCACCCATTCGTCCTGGCTGCCCGCCGCCTGGCTGCACAGCTCGGACAGCAGCGGGGCCAGCCGCGGCCGCTCCGGGCGAGCCACGAACAGCCCCGCGAGCAGTAGCCGTACGCGGACCATGGGGTCAAGGCCAGCGAATTGACGGACCAGCGCGGTCAGGCGCTCCTCGGTTAGGCCGCTGGCGCCGCCTGGCGGGCACGGAGGGGACGATAAGCGGCAGCGCGTGTCAGTTCTTGACGATTGCTACGAGTTACATTTACAATAGCCTGCTAGGCTCATCCAAGTCTCAGGCACAAGGCAAAGAACGCCGTGCTTACTCGGCGCGCTCCATTCGCCGGCGAGCTTGGACTGCAACCATAGCCGGGTCCGATCCAGAGCAGTGCCGGCTTCATCCATTCTTCCACAGGCACCTTGCTGATTTCAGGCGCTTACCGTCAACAAGTGTTTTGGCAAGTTAGCAACGTGGTGTTCAGGTGTTGCAGCTTTCTTTGCACAGTGCTGTGCAAATATCGGTCTGCCTACCGGCTGGCTTGAGCGTTCCGGTAAGGTAAGGGCACGGGGCCGATAACCGTGGCACGCACTTCTCTTTTCCACCTTTCTCACCTGCTCGAACCCTTCCTACTCCAACCCCTTTACCCGCATAGCCCGTGGTCCCGCCCGCGACATTCGATCTCCGAATTTCTTTATCCATCATCGCACTGTCCCCCAGGCGACAAAGAAGCACCGTGCACCGGAAGGGGACTGAAGAGGTCTCCCCGGGTTGTTGTTTGTCTCGACGAATCGACACGATATGTAGGATGCAGAACTATGTCGGCGACCTCGATGCGGGTGTTCGGACGCAAGGGGCCGCAGAAGCATTGGCAACAGGCGGTAGGCCGCTTGCGGCGGCCGCTACCACCCCCTCCGCCTCCGCCGCCTGGCCCATGCCCGTGCCTGAGTCGCACGGCTCGTGCCCCTCAAGGGGCGAGCCAACGGTAATTCCGCATCGGCAAGGGGCGGGCAGCAGGTGCAGGGGTACTGTGTGCCGTCGCGTTGGTGCCTTGACACGTAAGCACATCAACGCGGAGAAAGCTGACCGCTCCTGCTGTGTGCTGGTTAATGATAAGCTAGAACGAAGTCAAAGAAGGAATCGATGTCTTTTAACTTGACTCCCTGTCAACAGGCAGAGTCGAGTGCGCGAAAGCATCGCGTACGTGCGTGCAGAGCGCTGTGAACTGCCGTACCTCAGCGTCTGTGGGACACGCCCCTCGGGAGCAGAGGGCCCTCTGCCCCTGCATGCCCTACTGCCTCCAGTACAGGGCCGCGCAACACAGCCACGCTTATTTACAAGGCAGCATTGTGCCGCGCAGGTTGGGTGCCGCCGAGGTTTCCCACACCCGTGTGTAGACGACATCCTCAGCGCCCCAGCCCGCAATGATGGGGCTGGGGCGAGAGCACTCCCCTTGCGGCCCAACAGAGGCCAACAATGAATTCAACAGGACAGAAGAAATGATGTTACGACAGATGAGGTGCTGCATCATATCTTCAAGCCACACGCCCCCACACGTCAGCTTGCAGCTTGTTCAAGGCTGCGCATGTTGGAAGCACAGCGCCAGGGACGGCCCAAACGCCAGGACGCGTCCCGAAACCGCCAGCGAACCCGGCCATTCGCCACGCCGCATGCGACTCGCCGCGTTAAACCCCGGACGCTGCATGCTAATCTGCGCCGACGCCACGCACAGCGACACACACTACCACTGCCAAGCAGACCACTGCGCGCGCACGGCGTTCGCCAGTCGAGGGACAGGCCGTCACACCCATACCCAGCCTGCACCCTCCCACGAAGCCCAGGGAGTCCGTAACACCGCGGCTGCGAGTGACGGGCAATGCGCCGCCAGAGCACAGCCCACACAGCGTACCACCGTCCGCTACATGACAGAAATGGTAGGCGCAGCCCAGCTAGCGCCACGAGGGCTTCGTCCACACCCATCTGCACAGGGGGATGATACCATACAACCGAACACACAAACAAAACAGACATACAACATGGCGGTGGCCTCCACAACAAACAGGCCGGGGCGCCCACGCGACTCCGACGCCGCCACTATGGCTGAGTCACTGCCCCCATGTCGAGAGCCCCCACTTGGCCACATGAAATGCGAATGTCGTGTTGACGCTAGTCCCTAGTCCTTCAAGCGAGCGACCCTTCGCCGGTCGACGTGCGTACAGCACATACAGTCAGTCCTCCGACATCACACCAGCCAGCGGGCTTCGCTACATGCCGCCCCAAACGTCATCCCTGGCCACGAGGCTGTACAGCCACCGGGAACATCGCTTGGGCCCAGCAACGGGCCGCCCTTAGCCGCTCCTGCACCCGGCCTGCTTCACATGTCTCTTCGGCTCCCTCTTCCCGAGACCGCTCAGTTGTCCTCCAGCGTGGCCGTCAGCATGACGGGCAGCAGCCGGGCGTCCGCGTCAGAGCCGCTGCCATCGTCCGATCCCGGCCCTCCGCCACCCACGTGGCTTACGAGGATGCCGCCCGGCACACCGCTGGGGTGGTTGGCCAGGCGGGTGGTGGTGTTGCCGTGGGCCGGGAAAGAGGCCAGCGCCTCCGCCTCCTCCTCGGCGGTACGCACCATCACGCCGCCGTCACTGTTGAGGCCCAGCACCAGGCTGGTGCCGGCGGGGAAGCGCCGGTGCAGCATCGCGTCCGACAGCGGGTCGTCGACAAGCCTGGAAGGAGGGGGTGCGAAGTGGAGGGAGGCGAAGGCCGTGGGGCCGCAGGCTAGGACGCCTTGGTCCATGCCGGCTGACAGGGCTGCACGCCCAGGGGAGCCGCCCGGGTTGTGGCCCCCCGACAACCCCCCCTCCCCGTGCCCCGCCCGCAATTGCGTGACGCACCGCACGATGGCCTGCCGCAGCGGCCGCGCGCCGTACTCGTCGCTGTAGCCCTCGGCAATGATGTGCTCCATGAGCTCCGAGTTGACGCTGACCGCCAGGCCGCGCTCCGCGGCGCGCGCCACTGTCTCTTCCATGAGCAGCTTGGCGATGGCCGCCACGTCCACACGGCGCAGCCGCTGGAAGACCACCGTCTCGTCGAACCTGGGGACGGGGGACCGGGGGGCGAGGGCAGGGTGCGGACGTGATCATGGCTTCAATGAGACCGGGACGAGTATGCCCGGCCCTGCTCCCTTGCATACTGGTCGCACTACCGCGGTCCCCTCACCCCCGCACCCCTGCACCGCTGCCCCTGCTCCACTCCCACCTGTTGAGCAGCTCGGGGCTGAAGAAGGAGCGCACCTCCGCCAACACGTCCTGCTTGAGCCGGTGCGCCTGTGGGGGTGGGCAACGTGGGCGGGGCAGCGCACGGCCGTCAGAGGAGCATGACGCAGCGATGCCTGACGACACGTTCCAACTCACAGCCCATGTCTTGTGTCCACGGCCGCCCATGAGAGCCCCTGTTCCCACCTTGCTGGCAGCAACGCGCTGGTCCGTCTCCTCCTCCACGGCGCTACCGGGGCGCGCAAACACGCCGGCAGAGCTGTTCTTGCCGCCGGCCGCGATGAGACGCGAGCCGACGTTGGAGGTGAGGATGATCATGGCATTCTTGAACGAAACCGTGCGGCCCTGATTCAAGGCAGAGCGATGAAGCACACGGCAAGCGGAAGGTGAGACAACTGCACAGGGCATGAAAGCCGGGACCCAACGTGCCTGAAAACCCGGGGCTGGACTGGCATTCGCACAAACACACGCACACGCCAACTTACTGCTACCTACTACTCCACACACACACAGGCGCCCTGGTGGGCCCCGGCCCACACCTGCGAGTCGGTCAGGCGGCCGTCCTCCAGGATCTGCAGCAAGATGGCGAACACGTCCGGGTGCGCCTTCTCGATCTCGTCGAATAGCACCACTGAGAAGGGCCGCCGCCGGATGGCCTCCGTCAGCTTGCCACCGTCGCCAAAGCCCACGTAGCCTGGAGGGGGAAAGCCAGGAGTTGGGCAAAGGGTGAGTCGGAGGCAGGCCGGTGGGAAACTTTTGCATCAAGCACGTTTCTTTTGCGGCCGCCGCGTCACTGGCCCTGTTCTGCATTCCCCAGCTTGGACCCTGCCATCCCTCCTCGCCCGCGCCCCACCCCCGCTCCTGCCTGCTCCCGCGCTCGCCGCCCGCCCGCCCCTCCGCCCCGCGGCCTCGTGGCTCGCCTGGCGGCGCCCCAACCAGCTTGGACACGCTGTGCCGCTCCATGTACTCGCTCATGTCAAGGCGCAGCAGGCTGTCGCGGGAGCCAAAGTACTGCTCCGACAGCACCTTGGCCAGCTCGGTCTTGCCCACACCTGAGGATAAGGGAGGGGAAGGGAGGGGGCAAATTGAGGTTAGGTGGCAGGAGCCTCAAGTGAGCCCTGGGAGCCGGCACAACAGGACAGGTACACTCCGTGCCACCGCTGCACTGCATGGTTCCCGCCATGCGTCGCACCCATCCCTCCATGCTGGCCCCCGTGTGCCATCCCCTGCTCCTGCAAGCCATGCCTCACCCGTGGGCCCCACGAACAGCAGGCTGGCCACGGGCCGCCGCGGGTCCTTCAGCCCACACCTCGCCCGGCACAGCGCTGTGGCAATGGACTCCACCGCGGCGTCCTGCCCCACCACGTGCCCCGCCAGTGTGGAGCTCTGCAACAGGGGGATAAAGGAAGTAGGGTATCAGACATGCGAGGAGAACAGGGCGCCAGCAACGGCGCTTGTCACCACAGCGGCCAGCTCTGCGTTCCCCATGGAAGGGTAGAGCGCCCAGGGTGCTGTTCTCCCTCTCCCTGGCCCACCATGTTGAGCAGCTTGTCCTTCTCGTCGTCGCTCATCTTCTCCACGGGGATATTGGTCCAGGTGCTGACAATGGCCTCGATGTCCTCCACACCAACTACTGGGAGCACGCTGCCGTCGATGCTGGGCCCGGCCAGCTCCGAGCTGTGGGTGGGGGATAAGGGCACGGGGGGGCAGGGACCGGGGTTGGCAGCGCTGCACGCTTTGGTCCGCGCATGCTGGGCCGCCTGCATCCAAGCGCGGGGACTTGGAAGGCCAGAGCAGGTCTTCCAATGTCTTTATCAATAACCCCAGGACAGGCCGTCACTGTGACCATTCGGCATGGCCAACAATCAATCCTTGGCTGCCACGCGCCATCCCAGCGCCGCACCCCCCGACCCGCCCGCGAGGCACCTGCTACCCACCGGTAGTCTATCTCCCTGCGCCGCAGGATGACGGCCTCCTCGTACAGCCCGTCCTTGACCGCCTCGTCCTTGGTGGCCAGCACCTAGTGGTGAAGGAGGCAGGGGGCGGCACGGGAGGCGGTGTTGAGGGGGTGAGCACTGGCAGTCGGCAGGCAAACATCCCATAGGCTTGGGGTTAGCGCTGGCAGTCGGCATGCTGGCATTATACAGTATGCCGCAGAGCAGCAGTTCCGCTAAATCGTTGTAGGGCCGCAAACAGCCCCTGCTTCAGGAAGTGCATAATTTCGCAGGACGGGGCGATGGAAGCAGATTCATGGAAGGGCGTTCCCCCTGACCCCTCAGCCGCCCAACAGACGATGGCGACACCTTTTTGGCCCCCCAGCCGCCCCGCGGGGACGCAGATACACTAAATACACATCCACAGCAGACGGGCATCCTCTCCGGCCCCTCAGCCGCCCCGCGGGGACGCTGGCGACACGCCCGCCACCTGCAAAACAACTCGCGAATTCCCGCAGCGAGCGACGAGCGGATTGTTGATCAGGGCGTGATCTGAATTCGCGCCCTTTTGGACTAGAAGATTATGCAAGCAAACTTGCCTGACCTTTATCTAGCATCTAGACCGCTCGGCCACCTCGTCGAGAGTCAAGATGCGCATTACGCGGCCATCCGCGGAACCCAAACCGACGGTAAGTTGAACCGTCGTGAACGCGCGCCACTTGCGTGAATTCGTTTGTCTCGCCTTTTGGGGCTGTCGTGTGCTGTGCGGCGTGCGTGCTCTGACTCTGTGCGCATCAATGTGTGTGGGGACAGCTCAACTCCTCCTGCGGTGGGCGATGTAACGAACTCTTCTTCTTGCCGAACTCTTTTTGCCCCCCCCCTTGTGGAGGGTTCTCTCCTTTCTACTTGCGTTCCCCACTATGCTGGGCTGCGTGCACGGGGGGGGGGGGACGATGTCCTCTTCTTCTTACGAGTCCAGGTCGCGAATTGTAGTGAGTGCCTTTCCTGTTGCAAACCCCTTGACATATTACTAACATATGCCATCCACCCATGCTTTTTAATGTAATCACATATTATTCACATATGCGTACACACGCGACTTCGGAGCTGTACCTAATCTCCCTCGACTACCGGCATGTCCATGTGCTCTACTCGTCCCGCGGGGCACGGTAACGAATCTCTCGCAGCGCATGTAACGAATCCTCTCAGCGCGTGGTTTCCCAGCTCGCCTGGCGCCCTCTTTCACCCCAAAGAAAGCGAAAGTACCCGCCCCCTCATCCTCGGCCTTGCCTGCAGGTACTCGTGCAGCTTAGGGTGGTCGCGCGCCGCTGCCGAAGCCGCCACCCCCGCCGCCCCTGCAGCAGCGGTGGCAGCACCGTTGGCGCTGCCCGGCCCCATGCCCGCGGGGTTGATGCTGACGGGCGCCATGTGCGGCTGCTGCCGACTGCGGTTCTGGCGGGCCGTGTAGGCGGTGATGCGGGCGCGAGAGCCGGCCTCGTCGATGAGGTCGATGGCCTGAGAGGCGCGGTACGTGGTATGGAGGGGTTCAGGTAAGGAGGGCAAGGCCGGCTTCGTGGCGTACCCAGAGGCTCCACGGTTGCACTCGGGCCCACGCTATGCACGCCCCTACCCAACCTCCACGGCCGAAAACACCTTATCGGGAAGGAAGCGGTCGGCAATGTACTTGTGGCTCAGCGTCACTGCCGCCTGCAGCGCCTCCTCCGTGTAGGCACAGCGGTGGTGCCGCTCGTAGCGCTCCTTGAGCCCCTGCGCACAGCGGAGGCAACAGCACAACCAGTGGTTAAAGCACCATCAACCAGTCAGCAAGCAACTGCCGCCCAGCCGCCGCCAGGACGCGCGGTACGCAGCCTCGTGTCCTGCCATCGCGCCAAATCCACTGCCCCCCCTTCCCCACTGCGTCACACAGCGGCAGACACCCTGCACCACGCCAGCCCCACTGCCGCCGCACCATGAGAATGGCAAGCGTGGCGTCGGGCGTGGGCTCCTCTACGGTGATGGGCTGGAAGCGACGCTCCAGCGCCGCGTCGCGCTCAATGTACTTGCGGTGCTCGTCCAGCGTGGTGGCGCCGATGACCTGGAACTCGCCGCGGGCCAGCGCCGGCTTGACCAGGTTGGCGATGTCCAGACCGCCGCCACCGCCGCGGCCCACGCTCCCGGCGCCCACCAGCGTGTGGATCTCATCAATCCTGGGGAGGGACGCGGGAGGAAGGGGCGGAGGAAAGGATGGAGCGGTGCGATGCTGGAGCATGTGAGCCGGGGACAGCGCGCTAGCAAGCACGACAGCATAGTTGATGCCGGCGGCGCGAACCGGCCTGTCCCACTCCAGCCCATTGCACCCCCACCGCGGCGCCTCACATGAGGATGATGTTGCCCGCCTCCTTGATCTCAGCAATGAGCTTGGTGACGCGGCTCTCGAGCTCGCCGCGCTCCTTGGCTCCCGCGATGAGCAGGCCCACGTCCAGCTGCAAGATGCGCTTGTTGTGCAGGAAGTCGGGCAGCGGGCCGCCGTCCATCGTGGAGGTGCGGTGCACGATGGCGGTGGCCAGGCCCTCGGCGATGGCCGTCTTCCCCACGCCCGGCTCGCCCAGCAGGATGGGGTTGTTCTTGGTGCGGCGCGCCAGGATCTGGCACACGCGCGCCACCTCGCGCTCGCGGCCGACCACAGGGTCGATGCGGCCGGCGCGCACCTCGGCGCACAAGTCCTTGCAGTACTCCTCCGTCATCTTGGGGCCCTCCTTGGCACCGGCGGCCTGCGGAGGTGGAGACACCAAGTGGATGCGTTGCTGCCCATACTGGCACAACATGGTCGAATCAAGGACTTGAGCTAGCAGCAGCTCGCCAAGCGACGAATATGCATCGCCGATCCTCGTCTACCCTCCCGCTCCGCCGCACCTGCTTCTTCTTGGCGTGCTCCGCGTCGGTGTCACCCTTGAGCCTCTTGGCGGCCTCCGCCTTGAGGCCGTCGACATCGGCCGACAGCGAGGCCAGCACCCGCTTGCCGTTGCAGTCGGGCATGGCCAACATGGCCAGCAGGATGTGCTCGGGCGAGATCCAATTGACGTTGCTGCGCTTGCACTCCTGCATTGGGTAGTGAGCGCGGGAGGCAAGGAAGGAGGCGAGGTCTAACGACGGGCGCAAGGCAAAGGAGCGGAGCTGACGAAGGAGGTCGGGCAGGTGAGAGCAGAACGGGCTTGCGGGGGCAGCTCAATGGCATCATGCGCGGTGGTAGCGCACAGTGTACCGTGGCAGTACTCACGTGCGTGGCCGCCTCAAACATCTTCCGCACTTCCCGGCTGAACGGGATGCTCTCGCCGTGGCTGACGGGCCGCTTCCTGTGGGGCGACGCGGCAGGGGTGGAGACAAGCGCTGAGGCAGGGGGAGGGAGAGGACACGCCGCTTTCAGCCTTCGTCACACCGCGCGTCTGTATGGATGGCAGGAAACTTTGGAAATGACCGGGGGCGGCACGTCAACCAACAGTAACGAGGGCCGGACGCCTAACAGTAGCGGTGCCCGAGACAGCGACCGATGGCGACGGATGGCGAACTGGATGGTTTCCGGCGGCGACCAGTCACCGGCACGGCCCCGACACCCTAGCTGCGCGACAAGTGGCCAGTTTATGGCCATGTTTGCGCTTGGCAACTGGCTTACCGGCCAAAGAGAGCCTCGACAGCAGCTTTGCCGCGCTCCGAGTTGACGCCCGAGTTCAGCAGGCCGTGCTTGCTGAGACCCTCGCCCTCGGAGATGAGGCCCAGCAGAATATGCTCAGTGTTGACCTGCAGGGCACAGCGATGTGTCGGCGTTGATGAGGCAGACGTGCGGTCGCGACTTGATTGATGCGAGCTCGAAGCCCTCGCACCTCGCTGTGACCGAATGCCTTGGCCTCGGACTGGGCAATCATCACCGTCTTGATCGAGCGTTCCGTGAACCGCTGTGCGGCGAAGGCAAAGGGTTGGACTCAGAAAGAAGGTGCGCAACAGTCACGCGTGACAGCCGGCTCACCTCAAACACGGCCTGGACCTTCAGCGCCTGGCGCCGCGTCACGGTGCCCCGGGCAGGGCGCGGAAGCTTGGCCAGTGCGGGTGCTGCTGCCATCTGGTGACCGCTCGACACCGGCAGGGCAGCGCCACGGAGCATCATAGCGCGAGGTGGCCTTGGAGTGCATCTTGAGACGAGGCCACGCGCTGTCCCTGACTGCGTCTCTTTAAGACCGAGACAACGCATTCCGCGACTTCAAGTTAAGACTGAGCGATAATTGGTTAAATTACGCAGTTGCTTGAATTGCAGTGCTGCTGTGTAGCGACTCAACTATCTGGCCAGCGGTGAGGGGTGAGCAGGGTTTGGTGTCGGAAGCGCGCATTGGGCGTATCGCTAAAGTGAATCATTGCAAAGCACCAGGGATTGCCACGAGCATGTTGAACAAAAATTCTTGCAGCACTCATCAAGCGCCTGTTGCAACTAGCCTAACGGCGGAGCTAACGCGCCAGCGACCGGTGACCGCGACTCGTGCGACGGCGGCGACGTTCGCTCTCGTCGCTGCTATTGCTCTGTGTGTAAAGTCACAGGGCTTGAAGCTTGGAACTGCTCGCGCTCACTTTCGGTGCTTTCCGTTATGAGAAAGTGCTTCCACAATTTGGCGGGGCATGTCGGCTGTCGGCGTTCGGTTGCAGTGATCGTGTCAGAGCACCGCTCACTAAATTTAAATCTGCAGGTGTACGTAACCAGCCAGCACGCGTAGATGCAGGACCCGAAGCACAGGTCGATCATCGCCCTTTCAATCAATGCCCCTGCTTGCCCACACAGCCTCCTCAGCGAACCCAAGGATTTGGTATTCAGCCAGTATGCGTTAGATGCAGGGCCCAGTCACATGTCAATCAGTGCTCCAGCGTGCCTATGTATGCTACGAACTATAGCACACAAGGAGTCTGGGCCTGTCTGGGACCCTACGAGCCACATATCAATCCCAGGGTGACCCCTGGATAGTCCGGCAGGGACATGCCTCAGCTCCTGTGCAGAAGAGATAGGTAATGCAGCGGCGGAAAGCCACAGGCGGCCACAACAATCAATAGTCAGACAGTGTGGGCCCGCCCCCATACCCACCAACCAATCTGGACAGGTCCGCAGTTCAAGCCACCAGGCCCCTGCAAGCCACTGAGTCCCTAATCAATTCTACTGTGCGAGCGGCCTGCCCGGGCTGGGCGACGCCGACGCAGGCGGAGCCCCATCGCCTGCCCGCGAGCCCTGAGCGGCCCGAAGGCGGCCCTTGCCCCTAGGGCACTGCAGCCAGCGCCGCGGCGGGCGCCGACTGCTGCCGCCCGCTGGGCCGGAGCCCACGGAGAAGTAGGTCCAGACGCCGACGCAGGCAGGGCCGCCAACAGCCCAGCCGGCTACTCAGCGGCTTGCCCTCGTGCAGCTTGCGCGTCAGCCTGCAGCAGCACGTGCCACGCACCCGCTCGTCCAGGTGCCACTTGCCCTGCTCGTCCGTGCGGATGCAGCCCTGCACGCCGCATGTGGGCGAAGCCCACACCGGGAGTACAAGGGCAGGGTACGTGCCTGCCGTACACAACACTACTTGGTGGCGTGGGTCGGCCAAGCTGCGGTAATAACACAATACTACTGCAGCCCCGGCTTCAAGGGCCGGGCACCATCGTTCGTTGATGCTGTCTTCGCAAGCTGGGACGCCCTTTCCTGCGGAGACCGGCGTCCCTCTGGCATCACCGCAGGTGCCCGCTACGCGCGTATCGTGTGACAGGCTCTCTCCTGTTACACCGCGTCTCGTGCAGGCCATCCGATCCTTGGGTCCCAGGTCGCAAGTGACAAGCGGCGCACAGCGAACATCGATCGGCAGGGGCCATTGCAGCCTTGACTCCCCAAACATGCATAGCGGCAGGGGCACCCCAAACGAGCGCTGCTGCCGGTTCATGTGGGCCGATGCCCCGCCACCAGCTCGGCACTGTCGCGGCACGCCATGCGGTACGACACGCGGGAATGTGGGACCGTCCAACCTCCCGTACCGGAGGGCCGTTTCAGAGCCACGGCCCGCCTCTACTACACACGCAATAGCTCCGGGCTCCATCGCCCTCTGCTCACATGGGCTGCTCAGCTCGGCACCATTCCCCTGGCCGCTAGCCAAGCCCGCTGCCTCATGCAACTGATGAGGCTCGGCTTCTAGACACACCCACGCCTACTAGCCTACGACAAGGTGGCCCCATCCGGAATGGCGAAAAGGGCGTACCCCTCATCCCACCCGTCCTTCGGCTAGGCCTGCCGGACGCCCTCACCAGTTGGGCTACTTGAGTTGAAGGCATTTGAACGCAGGTGCCCTACCACCCTGATTACCAGCGCTCAACGTGTCGACAGACAAACGCTACCACGCTAGGGGGCCGGCCCCCTAGCCACTGCGTGGCGGGGACTACGCCCAATCGTACAATGCTCCAATACGCAGCAACAGAGCTCACGCGCCTCGACACGCTTGGGGGCGGCACCCAGCAGCCGCGCTGGCATGCTCTGCACGCGACGGCGCCCCTGCACCCCGGCAGCTGCCCCCTGCACCCCGCGCCTGCAATCACAGGCCGCCGCTGAGCGCCTGCAGCACCAGCTCCCTCCGCTGCTTCTCCGGCAGCCCGTACGACATATCCGGGCACGACCTGCCGTACGGCTCGGCCACCGCCGTGTCGTTGGGCAGCACCTGCACCAGCAGGCCCGCCTCGAAGAAGGGCGCCAGGCTGGGCACCGAGGCCAGCCGCAGCGGGGCGTGGGCGGGAGCGGCGGCGGGCGGGGCCGTGGTGTTGGCTGCCAGCGTGCGGAGTGCGTTGCCCACTTGCGTGGCGTCGTCCCAGCCTGCGCACATGGCGGTGGTGGGGTCGCCCAGGGCGTCGTTGGTGGCGCAGATGACCAGCTTGGGGGTCCTGAGGGGAGGGGAGGGGGGGAGAGCGCAACAGAAGCGAGTGAGGAGTGCAGCAGGCGAGGGTGCCTGCACGTAGCAGTGAGGGCGGCTGCTGGGCCCCGTGGCGCCCCCCTGGCTCCCGCCCTGTCGCCCGCCCTGGCAAAGCTCCCAGCCGCCCGCCCCTGCTCCCGGGCGGGCCACCTGGGGTAGTAGAGGATGAAGCTGCAGGGAGGAAGGAGGCCAGGGCGGGGAAGGGACGACGGTGGGGGGGGTCCATGGCATCACAAGGCGGGGCCTGGCTGCGGAGCCCCGTGGCGAGGGGCACCCGGTGGTGGGCCCACGCCCCCGGCGGGGCTCCGACCCCTCCCAGCTGCCGCGCGCTGCAGCCGCCCCTCAGCCCCCAACCCCCACGCCCCCAGCCCCCAACCCCACCCACTTGAAGCACATCTCGTCGCCCGTGCGCTCCCCGTAGCTGCCGAGCGGTGCAGGGGTGGGAGGGGGGAGGGGGGGGGTGCTCGTGTCAGATGGCGGCAGGCGCACCCTGCGCCCTGCCCGCTACCCGCCGCTCACCTCGGCCCGCTCACCTCGGCCCGCTCACCTCGGCCCGCCGCCCTCCGCCCTCCGCCCTCCGCCCTCCGCCCTCCGCCCTCCGCCCTCCGCCCTCCGCCCTCCGCC
>BDDC01001971.1:1270-15059 GCA_001662425.1 Chlamydomonas sphaeroides | reverse complement strand
CAAACGGCTGACCCTCCAGGTAGCAGCACCACTCTTGCAGTGCCCGCAGCACCCCCAGGAACTCCTGCCCCCCTGTGGTGTAGTTCCGCTCGGCCGAGCTGAACTTCTGGCTGGAGAAGGTGATGGGGTGTCCGTTCTGCAGCAGCACAGCGCCGGTGCCCTGGAGGGAGGCATTGGACACGACCTCCACACGGAACGGGGCAGAGTAATTGGGAAAGGCCAAGACAATGTCCTCGGCCACAGCCTGTTTAATGGCCTCGAAGGCCGCCTGGTGCGCGTCGGACCAGGCGGAGGGTGATGCGAAGGCGCCCTTGCGGGTCAGGGCAGTCAGCGGAGCAGCTAGGCTGGAATAGCCCCTAATGAACCTAAGGAAATTGTTCGTCAGGCCCAGGAATTGGCGCAGCTCCGCTATGTTCCTGGGGTGGGGCCAGTCTCGGACCGCAGCAGTTTTGCGGGGGTCCATGCAGATGCCGTCAGCAGAGACGACGTGGCCCAGGTACTCAACCTCGGGCCGTGCCCAGTTGCACTTGCACAGCTTGGCATACAGCTGCTCACGGTGCAGAACAGACAGAACGGTGCACACGTGCTCCAGATGCTCTTCCAGTGAGCCTGAGCTATAGATCAGCAGATCGTCAAGGTAGCAGATGGTGAACTTGCCCAAGTACAGAGCGAACATGCGGTCCATACAGGCTTGGAACGTTGCAGGTGCATTGGTGACTGTGGGTGGCGGCTGGCAGACAGGAACAGCCTTGGGCAAGTACCGCGAGCAGGTGTGGGGCCCCAGGTGGCACCACGACAGGAGGCCAAGCCACGGCAGAATGCAGGAAGCCCCGGGGGGCGACCCCAGCCCGAAACCCGACAGCCCAGGGGGGTGACCCCAGCCCAAGCGCCCCATGCTCTCCCTGGCCCACAAGCAGCTCTGCATTCGCCAAGTTGCACCTGCTTACATCCAAACACCAGCACGGTGAACTCGTGATGCCCTAGCGGTGTGCGGAACACCGTTTTGGGGATATCCTCCTCCAATATGCGGATCTGGTTGTAGCCCTGAGCCAGGTCAATCGAGGTGAACCACATCGAGCCCTTGAGCTTGTCTAGTAGGTCGTCGATGTGCGGCAGCAGGCAGTGGTTCTTGACCGTCTGTGCATTGAGCCCTCGGTACTGTGGGGAGGGCGCTCACACGGGGAGCAAGGGTTTGCTCTCACGCGGAGCCTCAGTATACCCTCACAAGGGGCACGTCTTGCCCAGCACGTGGGGCCAAGGTGCTGCCCTCACGAGGGGTGAGGGAGGGCTGTTAGTTCATTAGCACGCTGTTAGCAGTGGAGGGCGTTAGTAGGTCGTTAGTGGGGTAACAGGAGGGGATAGGAAGGATGGAAAGGGAAAGGAAGACAATACCCGCACAAGGGGCCGTGTCCCACCCAGCACGAGGGGTCACAAACACTGCCCTCACGAGGGGCTTGGAGTGCCCCCTAGGGCCGCACCCGGCCTGGCATGGCGGCACAGGTGCTGCCCTCACCGGGGGCGTGCGGCTCAACACCGACACGAGGGGCCACACCTTGCCCAGCACGTGGAGCAGCAGACGTAGCAGCACCCGCCCAAACCAACCCGCACCCTCACGAGGGGCCACACTCCGCCCAGCACGAGGGGTTGCCAGTGTTGCCCTCACGAGGAGCACAGGTCCTAAGCACATGATCATCCCCTCCCTCGGACCCGCTCACGATCAATGCACATGTAAAGCGAGCCATCCTTCTTGCCAACGAACAGAACAGGCGAGGAGTAGGGCGACGTGCTTGGTCGAATCATGCCCTTGTTCATCAGATCAGTGACCTGCCGTTGCACCTCCTCCAGCTCCTTGGGGCTGAGGCGGTACATTGGTCGGGCCACGGGTGTCGCGCCAGGCACCAGCGGGATGGTATGGTCGACAGGCCGCATGGGCGGCAGCCCAGGGATCTTCGTCAATGCGGTCATCACCACCGCAGTGGCATTAGCACAGGCCCTGGATACCACCAGCAGCGCATCGGCACCCCGGTGCAGCAGATGGATAGCCTCTTTTCGCCCGCTCGGCCTGGGTGCAGATAGCAGCCGCAGCTAGGTTGACCCGAGGCGGCTCCTTGTCCCGATCCGGCGGCAGGAAGGGCACGTGAACCTGCAAGCTACCCTTACACAGCCAAACGGACGCAGTCGGGTAGCTAATTTCGCCCCCTAGTTCCCACAGCGAGGCGGAGCCCAGGATGAGGGCGGCGGTGTCGGTCAAGGCAGGCAGAATGAACGGCCGCAGGGTCACGTGCAGGGCGCCGATGCCCAGACACAACATGATGCGACCCAGAATCCCCTGCTTACCCCCGTCGGCGAGGGTCACCTGGCCCCATGGGGTCTTCTCAATGCGCAGCCCGAGTTGCTCGGCGAGAGCTAGAGCAATAAAATCGTGGCTGGCACAGGAGTCGACCAGGGTGGTGATGTCCGTGCCTCCGGCCCGGACAGTGATGTGAGGAAGATCCCCTGGGGCGTGAGCCGTGAAGGCTCGGAGGGCAGACATGCAGGGTTCAGAGACGGCAGCCGGGGTGGGGGTGGCCGGTCCTTGGTACCAGACTTCCACGGTGTAGGGGGCCGCGGGGTACGGCACCAGCTCACCCAACAGACAGACCCCGTTGAACAGAGCAGAGCCCGCCGGGAAAGAACAAGCTAGAGACAAGCCCTGTAACAGCACCTTGTTTCTAGCGGCGGTGTAGGCAGGAAGCAGAACTCCGATGGTGGTGTCAGGGCATTGGTGGTGACAGTCCTGGTAGTGCACCATGGCAACCTGCAGCTCGTGCATGGAGGAGGGGGCCAGCCAGACAGTGTGCCCGCCCAGTGCTGCTGCGGAGATGGGGCGACCTCACAGCTCAAAGAGGTTACACAGCTCCCCGAAGCCCGTGCGCCCAGCACAGATGTCAAACGAAAAACGACGTCCCACAGCCTGCTGGACGGTGGCCAGAATTGGTGGTGCAACAGCACGTGCACCCCGCAGCAGAGCAGCACACGTTGGTGGTGCAGATGCAGCCCCAGACGGCGCCCCCTTAGCACATGCCTGGGGAACCCCCTACCGCTTGCCGCACTCGGAGGCCGTGTGGCCAGTACCCCCACACTTCAGGCACTGCCAGCGTGCGAGCCACCACCAGTACTCCTCACGGGTGCAATCAAACTTGTTCATGTGCTTGCCGGGATCACCACCGTAAGCCTTCTTGTAGTGCTCGTAGCGGTCCCACTCGGAGGCACCGGGAGGCAGCGGCACCGGGTGAGTGTGGCCCTCGGCACGGTCGGTGTGGGCGCGCTTGGACGCCGGCTGGTTGCCCTTGCCCGAGGCAGGGCGGCGGCCCAGCTTGGCGGTGGCGCCGGAGGGCCCCACCGTGCGGCCCTGCCCAGAACCGTCATCACCGTTGCCACCGTCATCGTCCGGCTCCGAGTCCCGGAGCAGGGCGTCCACAGCTGACAGGGACACAGTGGCGGAACAAGCAGCGGCGCGGCAGGCACGCTTGGTCAGCAACAAGCGGTGTTCCTCCTCAAGTGCCGGGGCAACGGAGTCGGCATAGGTCAGCAGCGGGGACCCATCAGCCTTTACTGTGCAACCGGAGTACAGCTCGGGGTGGGATTGCAGGCCCTGGCAGAAGTAGAACTTGCACAGTGAGTCGCACAGATCAAGCAGCGGCGCTACCAGGGCCTCATAGCGGGTACAGTATGTTGCTACGGACTCCCCTGTGCACAGCCAGTACCGTGAGCCCACTAGCGCCAGCTGGGATTCCTCGGGTCGGGACAGTACTTGCAGGGCCCAGCGGAGGCGGATGGCCTCCAGTGGGGCGTCGACGGAAAACACCTCATCCCAAGCCCCGATCCAGCCGTCGAACCAGGGTTAGCCACCTCACCCTTGATGGCCGAGTACATGAACAGACGCCGACCGCCCTCCTGGTCGCCCCAGTCGACTAAGCTGAAGAAGTCTTTAAGGGCTAGCAGGAAGCCCTGAACCCAGTTGGGGACTAGTGGCTCCACTACATCGTCCAGGTTCAGCTTTGGGGGCTTAATGTTGGTGCGGACCGGTCGGCCTACCGGAGCCGCGTCATGGTTGTTGCCACTGGTGCCGGCCTCGCCTGTGCAGTCTGCGTGAACAGGGGTGTCAGAGGCCTCCGAGACCGGGACGACAATGGGCACTGTGACGGCAGGTACAGCTGTGGCGGCCGCGGCAGTTGCAGGTGTTGCGGCGAGGGCAGGGGCAGCAGCGGTTGGAGGGGCCACAGATGGCCCAGGCCCCGCGGCAGGTGGAGGCGGTGGTGGTTGCCCTACTGGGGGCCCCCAGCAAGCGGGGCCCACAGGCGCGGCGGCAGCAGCAGGGACAGGATCCGCGGGCGGTGCAGGTGGAGCCGTGGCAGGGGCAGGGGCAGGGACCGGGGCCGGCACAGCAGCCGGTGTCGGTGCGGCGGCATGCCACAGACCAGGCGGGTACACGTATGGTGTGTAGGGGTAGGGGTAATATGCCGGGTATTGTGGCTCATACGGATAGTAGCCCCCATACACCCCATAAGAGTACCCCGGGTAAGGGGGATAGTTAGCGTATGGTTGCACACCGTACACATAAGGGCCTTGTGCATTTGCATGCTGCACATCATTAACTGCATTAGACCCAAAGCTGTAAGGTGGCGGATACAGATTCATCTGATCAGAATAGTGCAGAACAGATCAGAGAACTTGGTGTACCACTCGCAATTGAGGCGCCCAGCAGAAAGACGTACAGAGCTCCAACGGACTGGTGGAGCTGGCTCACACGAGCCACGCCTTTGGGTGAGAGGCTCAGAGCACCGCAGATGAAGCAGCAGGCACCGAGGTTGGCAACAGTAGGAGCGGTGATCAGCGGAGCTCTGATCAGCAGGTTGCTCTCGCCCTCCACAGTGCCCTTGTAGGCTTCTGCAGGCGACTGAACGTATCAGCCGTGGTCAATGCTACAGCAGCACTCACCAGACCAAGCGACGTGTACCATTCCTTATGTAGTCGCTCACAGACATTGTTCTTAGCAAAGCACAGCAAAGCAACCAAGGTTCTGCTCTACCAAATTGCTGTATAGACCCCAAGTCCAGTTGGGGTGGCAGTGAGAACTGCCGGTCGGGACGGAGCGAGAGCCAGAAGCCCAGGCCACGGTGTCGTACAGCAACTCCCAACCGGGGCTCCAGATGAGCCCTGCCCGTGACACAGAACATCATGACGCACTCAGACGTGCGTCCCATCAGATCAGATGCGGAGATGCCCATGTGGGCCGAGCAGGTGACCCAGAGGTTGGTCAGGCTCAGGCAGTGAGTGGACAGCACAGAGGGCGGCATGATACATCAGGTTGTTCTTGGGTGCGTTTGTGGGTGCTGCCTGGCACACCTCTGCCGGAGGCGACCAAGGCAATCACAGGGCTGCTGCACCATGTTGGCAGTGCTGGGGACCACCAACACCGTTGGTGGGGTTCCGTCAGAGCCGTCTGGGCATTCGTAGCCTGACCCGCGTTGCCATCGTTGGCTGCTTGTGTGTACACCTCGGTTGCCGTTGCTGTTGCGCCGATGGCGGAGGGGCCAGGTTCGGAGGTGGGTGCCAGAGCGGTGGAGATGGAGGCTCGGGCCTCAATTCCCAGAGGCCAGTAGTCGATCTTGAGCTGTAGTTGCAAGGGGCTGGCGGGAGCCAATGCCGTGTTGGGCGTGCTGCGGGGAGGAGCGCCGCCGGCGCCCCTCACCCGTGCTGGCTCAGCTGCTGCTGCTCCATGTGATGCTGTGCTGGGCTCTCCTTGCACTGCATGCTCCTGCTGTCTGCGAGGCTCAGCAACCCTTGCCGCTCTTGATCTTGTGCCCTCAACAGGGAGCACCTCTTCTCCGCCGCGGTGGCCATGGCGGGGAGTCATTGCTGCCATTACGTGGGCGTGTTGGTCCTTGGGAGCCACGGCCGACGATAGTTGGAGAATTGGAAATGTCTGTGAGGGTATGCTGTGTTGTACTCATCGACCACGCACGGCTGAGGAGGGCAGGGGATGTCATCATGCTGTGCGAGCCCAGCAGGACTCTAAGCGCCTCATGCTCCCATTTGTCCGCTAGCACTGGGCTGGAGACGATGTCAGGCCAGTGATGCTCGGTGTTTCCGAGCTGCCATGTGATCCAGCCGTTGCGGGGCAGCACCCGGCTGAAGAGCCACAACTCTGCTAGCTGCTCTGTAGGCACCAGAGGTACATCTTGGATGTCAGGCCCTTGCTCACTTTGTTAGGAGGGCATCCACCTTAGCAGATGTTCCGCCAATGCTAGGCACTGCCACATGTGCTTGGGCACCCATCCACGTGGGCATAGGCCGGGGTTGCATAGCCAACAGTCTTCAACTGCGTGGCCATGCCCCGTGCAGTTGCAACATTGATCTTGGTCTTGATGGTGGTGGCACGCCGCGCTGCCCGCCACTTGATGCCAGCTCTGTATTCACAGTCATGAGTGCAGTAGTCGTCATGCAGGTTGCAGCACCAGGGATTCTCACTACCACTGCTGTTGGAGCTGCTAGTGCTGCCCGCCTGGCAAGCACCACGGGGCTCCTTGGTGGAGTCGCACCACCCTGCAGGAAAGGTGAGGTGCAGTAGGCTGGTGTCACCCAGCACCGCCACTGCTCTGCTTCTGTGTGTCATTCTCCGGGGTAGTTGTGCAGGTGGTCCTGGGTTGCTGGGCACGGAATGTCACTGTGGCCCCAAGTTACATTGAGCTGATTGAGCAGCATCCGTAAAGCTTGGCTATCCAGTGTGGCAGCCTCCCCGTTGCTGGCGGTGAGGTCAGGCCAATTCTATCATTCACTGAGTTTCCATGGAGTCCGTCTGGTGCCAGGGCCCACCCGGCCCAACCATCTCAGCTCCTGTACTTCGTTAGCTGACAGCAGGTGTGTGTGCACCCCCAGGTAGCAGGGTTTGTTCTGCCTCTTGAGCTGCGCCACTAGCACGATCCATTTCCAGGCCTCCTTAGGGATCCATTCATTGGGTCATAGCCAGGTGCATTGCAGCCAGAAGCCGTTGCTGGCATGGCCTCCTTCTCCGCAGAAGCTGCAAGGGTTGATGCTAGGCTTCAGCTCCGCAGGAGCCGACGATGAGGTGCTGGGCTCCTCCAACGCCGGTTGTCCCACTGCTGCTTCACCACTGGTGCTGGACGTAGCCACGGTGATGCCTGCTGGCTGCACCCCATAGTCGTCACCATATGCAGTAATGGATGCCGATGCTACTGCATTGCCGTTACACGCGGGGTAGAGGGATGAATAGGAAGGTGGTGGCAGCTCAGGACCCATTGAGGACCGTTGATCGCTTGGTACTGCGGCGTAGATCGGGTTGTTGGGCACCGGGAGATGCTGAACTGCTCTGGGCCGGCTACATGCACTAGATGCTGAGAGGTTGCCACGTGCCATGTGTGACTCTGCTGTGACTGGCGCCGACTGTTGCTGCTGACTGCTTGACCCAGCTCCAGAGTTAGGGGCCTGCGCCTCCTCTGTTGCTGGTTGCATGCCCAGTCCTTGCACCGCTAGTTCCGGCTCCAGCCATCATCTGCAGTTGTTGCTGGGCTCCTCCTTGTCAGACTGATTGTTGCTTTCCCAGACACGTCATTATCCTTCGTGCTGCATATGACATGAGCCCCTTCTGCTGGGGGCCACCCTTGTGATTGCCATTAGCGCATAGCTGACTCCACTGCTCTCCTGCGCCACAGGAGGCTTGAAGGACCAATCCGGGTCCGGGGCGGGCTGTGCGTCCCCCCCCAGCTTCGGGAGTCGGGCTCAGCCATGTGCTCGGCTGTCGAAGGTGTCAAAGAGCCCACCTGCTGCATGCGAGGGATGGCCTTGCCCCATCACCCCAGCAAACACTTAACAAACTCCTCATCATACACTCCCTTTGGGTAGCAGCAGGGACTGCACCTCAGCTGTAGTGGTAGAGGTACCGTAGGCGCTTGCCTGCCGACACCGTCGGCCAGGAACTGGGCACCCCATAGCAGGAAGGATGATGGGTCGTCGGGCTCAAAGTAAGTAATGGTGATGAAGGTGGAGCCCAATAGATTCTCAAGATGGGAGGCCATGAGATTGCGTGCTGCTGCCAGGTGCATGGCAGCCCTTGGCCCTGCTTCATGATGGGCGGTGAGAGTGTGCACCGCACAGCTCTCGGTGATGGCCGATGTGATCCGCATCTTGAGGTAGCCCAGCGGTGTCTTGCAGCAGGTGGTGAGCTGCTGCGTCGCCCACCAGTAGTACTGCCTTAGGAAGTGCCAAAAATGGTAGCATCACACGCGGTGGCTCCGGCTGCATGCTCAAGCTCAGCCACTGCAGTGCCATTATATACGTCACTTATATCTTGGGGTCCAACAAGGGTGGTGCCTCCAAGCGGGGGGGATCATTAGCCATCAGATCAGCCACCATGAACATGTGCCAGTGGTATGTCAGCAGCCGATGAATGGTGGCCCTTGCTGAGTATAGGTAGAGGAGAGGGGCAGCACCGAGGAAAGTGGGGCTGGCTGCTTGGCACATTAGTCGTAAGCCATGTACTGAGTTCTGTGGCACTATCTGCCAGGGTGAAGTTGGTGTGGCTGATTTTGTCGTCCACCATAGATGCCTGCTTGGGCTCCGGACTGTCCATAACACCTTGCAGCACCAGAGTGCTGATGATGGCAGCCAGGTAGTCATGTAGCACCTGTGCTGCACGCTGAAAGCACTCCAGCTCCAGTGGTGCGTGTTGGGTGCAGGTGGGGCACTGCCAGAGGTCGACGTTGAGCTCATGAAGCCCCTGCTGCGCCAGTGCCTGATAGATGAGATGGCAGCGTGGCCGATACCCAGCGTGCAGCAGCTGCATGAAGCCCTGCAATGCCACACTGTTGATGCCCTGGTCCGTGCCTGGCTGAGCCTCCTCTGCAGCCACTTCCAGGGTGTGGGCGGAAGTGTGCACAGCCAGGCGCGCTCTGGTGTTGCTGGACAGGACATCGTAGGGGCGCACCACTGGCTGCACCACAAGGAGAGGTAGCCTGATGGGTGAAGGTGGAGTTGACTTGTGTTGTGGCGACGGTGATGGCTGCGGTGTCAATGACCGAGCTGGGAGAGCAGGAGTTGTTGCCGCTGGAGCTGGAGCTGGCCTTGCTGGGTGCCTGGGGTGACACCGTCACTCCCAGGGTTGCAACCACCAGCTTGCTTGGGACGGAAGTTGATGTTGGCTCCTTGGGTTGCCCGCCATTGGCCTCCTCCACTGCTGTCACGTATTGATTGGCCACTGGCAAGTTAATGAATGAAATTGGGACGGCAATGTGATTCTTCTGCATGGTGCTCCCCTGCTGAGCTGCTGCAGTGTTGGTGCTGCACTCATGATTCGTGCCTATGCGCGCAGCTATGGTGGTGCAAAGCGTAAGATACCACCAGCAATCCGGTACATTCTCCATGTGCAGGTGCACGATGGCAAGGTTGCCGTTGTGCTGTTCAGTGTTAGAGGTGGCACAGACCTGGGCCGCCACAATTTGGCAGGCCTCGTGCAGGGAGGTGATGGAGGCGGTGCGGTGAAGCAGTGTCGCAGGTGCCCCCTTGCCTCGGCGGTGGTGATGCTGGTGTCCTCCAGCAGCTGCAAGGTTGTCTGTAGCATGTTGAGCATTGCTGTGGCCAGCGCCGAGGTGGCTGCTGAGGTGATGGTGCCCTCCGCTTGTGCTACTTGGGTGATAGTGATAGCTTGCTCGGTGGCCCCCATAATGGTGAAGTGAAGCGCTGTCAGGGGTCCCACAAGCTGGCTGTACGGCTCCTGTGCCAGCTCCATCTGCTCAGCCAGCCATAGAAACCGAAGGGTGGCTGGCAGGTGGGCCGCCGGCTGCTCCACCTCTCACTGCTCATTGTTGTCAAGGTTGACGGACCCCGCCGGGGTCGGTGCCTTCACTGGAGGGACGCCCCACAGCAGTGCATTGCCACCACTGCCAGTCCTGTAGGTGGCGATGGAGGCTTGTCTGTGAGGCTGCCGCCGGCAGCACCGCACCACTTCTGGATCCAGGTCCAGGTGATCGAAGCACCAGTGGTAGAGACGCATGAAGTATGCCAGGGCTGTCTCGTTGGGGTCCTTCTTTAGCCAGTGCGGAGCCATGGGGCCAGCCCATATGTCCGCCAGTTGCTGCTGCAGCACCGCTGCAGCCCTGTCAGCAGACGCATCCTTCCTCTGCAGCACCCCAGGAGCCTCATTATAGGAGCCACTGAACACAAGGCAGAACACTACCTCGGTGAGGCCCTCATAGCAGGCCATGAGCCCCCAAAGAGAGCAATCAGCCACGGTGGTGAGGTCACAGGGAGTTTAAGTGCTGCCTTGAGCCCATACCGAACCTGCGTGAACACATCACGGGCCTTGTTGAGTGTGCCACCCAGATCCCAAGGGTTGCATGGGGTGTCGATAGACTGCAGGTGCCGGTGAAGCCTTGCCTCCGCATCACGGATGATATGCATGCCGGGAGTAAGGGGCTCACAGTAGTCTGATGGTGTCCAAGCATGTGTCATGAATGTGTACCGGGTGATGGGGTTGTATTCGCTCATCCGGGGTGCGTATGCTAGTGACATGGTGCGCTGCACCATGTGTAGCAAGTAGCTGGTGCCGTCCTTGTGGCGGCAGCCACACCCATTGCTCCGGGTTGTCGTGGTGGAAGCCCAGGTTTGCCCGTCCAGGGGCACAGATCCGGTGGTAGGCCTCCATGGTGCAGCCCTCAGCGTCCTGACTGATGACGTGCAACTGGTACACCACAGCTGATTCGTCCCCTTCTGATAGCATGGTGTGCAGCACCCGCACCACCCGCTGGGTGTGATCTAGCAGGGCTCCAGCTGTGTACCCACCTATCCAGGTGTCGGCCAACATTACTGCATGTGGAGGACTGGGGAGCCGTCGAAGCAAGCAGGCCGCCTCTGACTGGATGGACTCAAACCGTGAGAGCAGCTGCAGCAGGCCAGAGCGGCTATCCAAGAGCTGTAAGCAGGGGATTGCCACGGCTGCATCCGAGTCAAGGGACGGGTGACCCACCGCCTTGTACAGGGCTTCGGTCATGCTGGTGCCATGCAGGTGCTTCATGATTAGCGGGGGTGCTGTTACCGGGAGCTAGGAGAAGTCCGGCGGCGCTACCATACCATCCTCTTGCTTGATGCCTAGGTCGTAGGGAGCCATGGTGAGCCCAGTCCACATCCACTTGGCAATCACCTCCATCAGCACCATGTTGCACTGCACGCTGCGCGACAGACTAGGCAGCTGCAGTGTCAGGCCGTTGATGTTGGGGTGCAGTCGTAGGCTGGTGAGCAAGTTGTACACCATAACCTCCAGCTCGCAGATGATGGAGTGCACGCTGGTGTGTCGGCTGATGTTGCCACTCTGTAGCCAGGAAGCCAGGTGTGTGCGCCACGTGGCCAGGTTGCTGTGCGTGTTGGCAAACGCAAGGCACTCGAATGGATGTGGGTCCGATATGGGATGCCGTTGGTGCTGGGTCCACGGCTCCTGCAGGCAGCTGGCGTGAATGCTCAATGCATCGGCCGGTTTGGTCGACAGGCCGTAGGCACAGACGCAGTCTTGGCAAGGTTGCCAGGAATGCGCTCAGAACGAGCGGCTGGCCGCTGTAGTGCTGTGGACGGCGCAAGCTGGGCGCGCAACACAGGCTCTTTGTCAATGAGCCCTAGATGGTGTGGCTCTTCTTGAGGTATATTTATATAGCACTTGGAATAGGAGGAGGTCACGATAAGTGTTGATCAGACGCTGACCGGGCTCAGCTGAGGTCTGGCACAAACAGACGCTTACAGTAGGCTCAAGGAATAGAGCAAGTAGTTCAGCAGATACGTAGGTAGCAAGTAAACAAGTAGGTGCGAAGCTAAGCACTGGAAACAGCACTTGCATTGCAATTTAAGGTGCGGGCGGCAGTCCCATGTGAGATCAGCAGCTTCACCTCAAGTCCTGACCCTACGCCTGGGCCGCCCCCTTGGTCCTTAAACACTCTACGAGTTCCTGATCACAATGAACATCTCGGCGCCCAGGTGCCTCGGCGGATCCCCGTCTGGGTGTAATCCTCTTCTGAGGCCGACACCGGGTAACCTTTCACTACCTGACCCCTTGCATCTACGCATACACAGTGCAGTGCTCTCTTTGCAGCAACCAGTCTGGGGCTAAGCTCACCCAGCGGAAGCCTGCAGGACCTCCAGTTTCACGCACGGCAGGGCTGCCAGCTGGCCAGTCCAAGCACATGCTCACACACACACATAGACGACATGCAGCACAACACAATGAGCCAGGGCGCGGGCGGAGTTCTCAGCCCGGAAACCCTGCTCTACAGAACGTGTGCCCCGTGCCGCTGTCGGACTGCGGCAGGCCCACGGGTCACACCTCAGTGACTATCGCAGCACCGGGGCACCCCCGCACCCCCAGCCGTGCTGAGCAGGTCTCCGCCTGCCTCCCTGACCACACTATGCAATCATGGTGTGACAGCTGTCACTATGGATTAGGTGCATCGACACCCTGACGGGCAGCGGCCCAACACGCCCCCCGGCAAGCGTGAAACATAATGTAGGGTACTTTGCGTCTCAAAGGAGTCATGGCAAGCACTTGCAGTCTCAGGCCATGCCCGTATTGTCTCGTCCTCGTTCAACCGCCGGTTTTAACGTGGAAGGGCTTCAGCTCTCGGCCCTGCGCACCTTCACTTAACCAATCCCTTCAACCTACATCTCCTATCCTTACGACACTTCTACCAACATATGATCTCATCGTGGAAGGGCTTCGGCTCTTGGCCCTGCACGCCTTTGCTTGCGCCAGTTCTGCACTACACATAGATTCATGCCAGAAGATAGCGCTGTGCAGTGCACTCAAAAGTCCTCATCAATACAACGCAAGGGGTTCGCCCCTGGGCTTGGCACGCCCTGCCATGCAATTGCGCATATGTGATCATTCAGCACAGACAGTCAGCATCACGGCACTGCCGTAGCGGCTTGTTTGCACCCACAGTTTCTAGGCACCACAGCGGCATGCATCAGCTTCATGTGGGGCGCCCTGAGTGCTCCTGGGCCACCCCCTTGCCAGGCGTGCTACGCAACAAACAGAGCCGTGGTGCTATCCCGTCCCGTGGCTGTGGATCAAGTCCACACCCCTCGTTTGTTCAGCCCACAGCAGCCACAACCCACAGCGGGAGCGGACACAGGCCGCACTTTATTTTCTCCGCTGGTCCCCCTCGTGGCTTGCTCCCTCTTTTCCGTGCCACACCCCTCAGCAGGAGAGGTGGCTAACTGCCCCTTCCTCTCGCGTGCCGCCCGGTGGCCACATCCTATTTTCCTGACCACAACCCCGTTGCCTACTTACCCTCCCATGCTCCGGATCACCAGGCAGGAGGGGGCCCTGGCACGCCCAAAATGCGGGGTGGCTGCCAGTGGTGCGGCGACCAGTAGGACTCATCGCTAGACCCGTAGTCAGGGTCGGCATAATGCTGGCATTGCTGGGATTGCCTGTAGTCATAGCGCAAGTCTAGCCCCGACCGCCGGTCAGGGCCCAACTGTCTTGGGTTTCCAATTACAACCAGAAGGATGTCAGGGCCAGCTGTCGTGGGTTGACGCTGCTGTGGGACTCTTGGGCGTTAAAGCAAGGGAGGATGATGAAGGCAGAGCCAAGGGATTGGCTACTGGCTGCTTGGCTGCTGGCTGCTCGGATGCTGGCTCGGCTGTGTGCTGCACGGCTGCAGGCTGCTTAGGTTGAGGTGCAGGCGGTGGTGGATAGGGCTTGCGCAAGCTGAATTGCGTGTGGTAGCGGGCCCAGCCAGAGTAG
>BDDC01001968.1:6640-17740 GCA_001662425.1 Chlamydomonas sphaeroides | reverse complement strand
GGGGGGTGCGGATGGCGCGGCGGGGCCTCCAGGCTGCTCGCAACAGCGCTGCCTGCCTCCCCCCCCCCAGCTCCGCACGCGCTGCCCCACCGACTGCCCTGCTGCCCCCGTCTCCCCCCCACCCCCACCCACCACCCACCCACGACACGCAGGCGGGTGGTGTTGAGGCGCTCACCGCCAACCCGCGGCTACTCAAGGTGCGGCACATGCGGCGAGGGGGGTGCGCCCCGTGACAGCCGCGCCTCAACGCCGCACGCCCCAACCTGCCCGCCGCACCCGCCTGCCTCCCGCCCTTCCTCGCACCCCCCCGCTCCCCCCTCCATGCGGGATCTCGGGCTGAGCTGGCATGAAACGGAAGTTGGCTTGCGTCCGTGCCTTCACACCCTATCCCTTCTAGACCTCCGCCCCTCCGCCCCTTCACCCCCCTTCAGGAGGCGGTGGTGTTCGCCTCCGCCGCGGGCGCCTCCACATGCACCCGCGCGGGCGCCATCGAGGCACAGCCGCCCCTGGAGCTGGTGCAGGACCTGTACGACACCAGCAAGGCCTGGTACAACTTCTGGTAGCGGCGCCAGCGGGCAGGAGGGTGGGCGTGGGGGCGGGGCAGATGAGGCTGCACCGGGGCGAGGGGACGAGGTGGGGCGGGGGGGTGCGCTGGCAGCGGGGCGGTGGGGGCCGCGTGCGGCAGTGCGATGTGCGGCTCAGCTGGTGGGGTGGTGGGGCCTGCCTGCAGGATGGCTGGGGCCTGGGGGGAAGGATGGCAAGGGCGGGAGGGCAACAGCGATGCTGGTGCGCGCCGCAAAGGCTGCCAAGGCGAGGGCCGGCCTGGGGTGTGAAGTTGCGACCAGGACGGGGTCCGGTGGCGATGCGCGGGTTGCTGCAGTGCGCTGCTGTAAGGCAACCGCTGTGTGCGCGGCTGGCTGGGCAGCCTTGGGGGGCGCTGCGGCGGAGCAACATGCCCGCCCGCATGAGGTCTGCCCGGCAAGCTCTGCTGAGAGCGGCATGGCTGGCGCGCAGCGCTGACGCATTGCTCTCCTGCCATCTCGGGCCTTTTCCACGGTATGCTGCCAATTACGTGGTGTCGTAACACCAGAGCTCAGGAGGTCCTGTTCTCGGTTGCTTGCACATCTACATACCGCTCCCGGCGCTGATAGGTCCACAGCCCGGTGCGATTGGCAGCCTGGGGCGGGGGGCTGCATGGGGCTCGAATAGGTTTGGACTGCCACTGCACTCGACCCGCATCCTGGCTCTCGCGACACCCTTCGCTACACACTGGGCGCCCCTTGGCATGCCACAGTAGAGCCAGCCGGCCGTGCCCTCGCGGGCGCCCTCCGCCAGTAGCCCTGCCAGTGGTGCACACGGGAGCGGCCGCCCTACTGCCCCGGCCCCTGCCCCACAGCCCCGGCCCCTGCCCCGAGGCCGCCATCAGCACTCCTAGCGCCGCACCTACGCACCAGTTGCGGTCGGGGCCGTGCCAGCGCTGGCAGCGGTACATCCGCGACCCATGTCTGCACACGCCCGCTACCGCGCAGGCCATCGGCCGGCACCGCATCCTGCCCTCGCCGGCAGCCACGACCCGCACAGCGCCCCGCCCCGCTCTGACAGCGCCTGCTGGCGACCGCAGCCGCGCGCTGCCGCTACCTGCCCTCAGCCCAGCCGCGCAGCCCGCGCAGCGCTCCTGCACACGCAGACGGAGGCGCCCCTACCCGTGCGCCGTGGCCCTCTGTCACCGCCACCGCTGCTGCTGCCATGCCCCGCTCTGCCTGCGAGCACCCCACAATACCCACAGTCCCCTACATAGCAGCATGGCTAAGCACTCTACCGTAGGCCTGGCCCGCCTCCTGCTAGCTCGTGTGCGTGAATGGGGGTCCGCCGCCCTACTGCGCACCGCCACCAGCGGGTGCGTGCAGCGGCGGCTCGCCCCAGGGCTCGGCTGCGGCCGCCGGCGGTTCCTCGGGGAGCGCCCCCGCCGCCCGCAGCGCGCTGTACCGCAGGTCCTCCTCCGCCTGCAGTTTGGGGACGGAGGCACGCAAAGACGGGGGTCAGGAGCCAGGACGCCCGTCTTCCCTCGCTGAGCTGTTTAACCCCTCCCACCCCCCACCGTAAGCCCGGTAACCCGCTCGAAGTGTGGGCTGGCCGCGCTCACCCGCAGCAGCCGCACGCGCTCCGCAAACACGCCCAGCAGCCAGGCTGCCGCCTGCGGCCTCCTGCGGCTGACGCCCGCGGCCCGGAGAAGCTCCTGCAGCTGCCGCGCCTCGGCGCTGCCGCCCTTGGGCACCGGCGGCCGGGCGTCCCCCGCCGGCATCAGCAGCCGCCTGCGCTCCGCGTCCGTCACCTGGGGGCAGCGTGCAGGCGAGGTGGGAGGGGGGCGAGCCGCGTGGGGGGCGAGGTGGCAGGGGCCGGGGCGGCCACCCCCGGGTGCGGTGCGCCAGCCCTCGCGGCCCACACTAGCCGCCGGCTCCCCCCCTGCTCCGCCCCTGCCCTCCCTCCCTGTCCCCCCTCCGCACCCGCAGCAGTGCGTCCAGGTCGTCCCCGCACAGCCCCATGGCGGCGGCCGCCACGTCCCGGGCCTGGCCCGCCAGCCCGGCCGCCTCCTGGGCCCGCTCGGCGGCGTACCTAAAGGGTTGCGGGGGCGAGGCAGGGCGTGAGAACAGCGGCAGGGGGCCAGGGGTGGCAGCGCGCGACAGCCTGCCCCACCTCCCCGTGCCCCCCCCTTGCGACCCACCTGTCCTCCCTGGCCGCCCACTGTGCCGCGTGCATGCGGCCCAGCAGCCGGGCGGCCATGGCCTGGCAGGGGGGAGCAGGGGAGGCAGGGGGGGGGGCGGGGTGGAGTTGGGGCACGGATGGAAGGGGCTGCAGCGGCTGACCGTGCTGGGCAGCAGCGGACAGCGGCCCGATGAGCCTGCGGTCGGTGTCAGCTCCCCCCCCCCGAGCATGGGACCCCCGGGTCGGCCCCGCACCCACCGCCAAGGGGGTGTCCCCGCTGCCCGAAGAGGAGCTGCCATGGGCGGCCTGCTGCTGCTGCTGCTGCTGCTGCTGCTGCTGCTGCGACGGCAGGGCAAGCTGCAGCAGCGGCCCCTCCGCCGGCTGCGGGCCCTGCAGCGTGATGCGGCAGGCGCCCAGCTCCAGGGCCAGCTTGGGGAGGGGAGCAGGGAGGGCACGGGGCGTGAGGGTGAGTTGGGAGGGATCGCAGGAGGGCCACCGACAGCCGCCCAGGCTCTGCCCAGGCCCCCGGCCCCCGGCCCAGGCCTCAGGCCCACGGCGCTCACCCGCAGTCCCTCCACCAGGGCCGAGGCGAGGGCGTCCTCGGGGGCGATGGCGGGGGGCGACCAGGAGCCGGGGGCGGAGGGGGCCGAGGGGTCGTGGCAGGTGAGCACCCCTGCGCGGCAGCCCACCTGCGGGCGGGAGCAGGCGAGGAGCGGGATGGCGCGGAGGGCAGCGGGGCCTCAGCAGCTGCAGCACCAGCACAACCCCAGCAGACCTGGCGGTCCGAACACGCCCCGGCTACTGGGCTCCCGCGGCGCGGGACCACGCCGCCACGCACCCTTCCCTGGCACCTCGCCCCGCAGCCAGCCCCCTTGGACTCCGCTGCGCCGCCCTCCCCACTCCCACCGGCCCCTGCCCACCATGCGCCCCTCCTGGGGGTCCAGCACCAGGCAGGACCACGGCAGCAGCTGCTGGCCCGGGGCGGGGCGGCCCAGGGAGCTGGCCCAGGGGCTGCCCACGTGGTAGACCTGGGGGCGGAGGACAGGGGAGGAGTATATGAGTGAGTGCTGTACAAGTTCGGAGCGACATGACGGCGGCGAGAGGTCTGCAGCCAACGGGCCCCCCTCCCCCCTTCTCCACCCCCTCCTCTCGCCCGCACCACTGTCCGCCCCCCCCCTTCGCACCAGGCTGTAGGTGGTGCCCGGCTCCAGGCCGTCCCTGTCCGCCCCCCACGGCCGCAGTTCGTCCAGGCCAGCCCAGGCGTAGCGCTGCCGCCCGTAGGGGGCCCCCCGCTGTGCCGCGCTGAAGGGGTTGACCGTGACGGGGCCCTGGCCCATGCCCGGCCGCACGCGGGGCCGCTTGGCGGGGGGCGGCACCGAGGCAGAGGCAGGGGCCGAAGGGGCTGGGGCGGGCCGGGGCTCCGCGGTCATCGATTGCCCGCCGGCGCCTTTGGCCGGGGCTGAGGGCGTGATGGCCGCGGCTTCTGCCTGCGGCGGTGCTGCTGCTGCTGCTGGTGGCGGCTGCTGCTGGCCCACGCCGGGCTGCTTGTCCGTCCTGGGGCTGCGGCGCTGCCTGGTGGGCACCTGCGCCAGGGCGGGAGCGTCCGCGCCCTGCGCCGCCACCCTGGCGGGCTGCGCCGGTGAGCCGTCCTTGCGCCGGCGGCCCACGCTCCGCTTGGGCTGCGGCGCCTGGGGCTCCCCGGGCGGCGGCATAGTGTCTGTCCCGGAGCTCGACACAGGGGAAGGTGAGGCAGCCGGGCCCGAAGCGTCGGCCGGGGCAGGGGGCAGGGCTGCAGCCGGCGCCGGTGCTACGGCCGGCGCCGTCCCGGCCGCGGGCTGCTTACGCGGCCGTCCCGGGCGACGCTTGGGCGGCGGCGCCTGGGGCTCATGCGAAGTGTGTCCAGACGCCGAGGCCTGCGGCACGCCATTGGACGCGTGGGGCTGCAAGGTCCTCCCGCCGTGCTCAGCCGCAGGCCCCTCCTGCGCCGGCTGCGGCGAAGACGAGGAAGCCGCGGAGGCCCCCGACGCCCCCGTGGGCGGCACGGGCTTCTGTGGGCCTGCCCCGTCCTGATGCCCCGGCTCGCCCTGCCCACAGCGCTCCGCAGCGCTCGACAGCGGCTGCCGGCGCCAACCGTGCACCTCCTCGCCGGCTCCAAGCTGCAGCGGCGCATGCAGCGGCGCGCAGCGGGGGCCCGCGCCGCCCGTGCCCCCGGCGGTGCCGCCTGCGGGCTGCTGCGGCCACAGCGGCGCCATGTGCAGCGGCGCCGCCGGCAGCGGCACGCCGCCGCCGCCGGGCGCACCCGCGCGGCTGGCCGAGGGCGACCTCGAGGCCGGCTGGCTGCCGGGCAGCGCAGTGGGGCGAGGCGGCGAGCAGCCCGCGCCCGCGTCCGGTCCCGAGGGCGCCGCGGGGGCCGTGCCGCTGCCGGGCTCCGGGTGGCCGGCGGCCAGCACAAAGAAGTGGCGGCGGGGCTCCACGGGCCGGGGCAGCGGCCTCCGCTCCGCGGGCGGCAGGGGCAGCATGAAGTCGTCCGCCCCCGCCTCCGCGTACGCCTCGGCGTAGGCCTCGACCAGCGCGCCGCTATACGCCTCGGACGCGGCCGCTGCGTACGCGTCGTGGGCCGCCGCCTCGAGCGCCTCGGAGGCCGCTGCGTAGGCCTCGGCGTCCGCTGCGTAGCAGTCGTGGGCCGCCTCCGCGTGAGACTCGGCCTGCGCCGCTGCGTACGCGTCGTGGGCCGCCTCCGTGTATAGGTCGAGCTGTGCTGATGCGTACACGTCCTGGGCCGCCTCCGCGTACGGCTCAGCATGCGCTGCTGCGGCCTCAGGGCTGTGCGCCAGCGCCACGGGGGCCAGCGCCGCCGCCGAGTGCTGCGCGGCGGCCGCCGCCCCCTCCACCACCTCCTCCTCTACCGCCGCCGCCGCCGCCGCCGCCGCCGCGGGTGCGAGCTGCGCCTCCACCTCGGCCCTGATCTGCGTCGCCACCTCAGAGCCGAACGCGAACTCCGCAGCCTGGTAGTAAGCCCTGGGTGGGGGTAAGGGAAAGCAGGGGATGGTGGGAGGTGCCCTCCTCTTCGCCCTTCCGTATACTTGTCGTAATCTCTCCCGCGCCCTCCCACTCCCCGGCCCTCCTGCGCCCCCGCCTCACTGCGGCCCGGTGAAGGACTTGTGCTCATTGTAGGGCCGCCCCGCCATGGCGGACTGGCACTCCTGGGTAGGCGGCAGCCGGGCAGCAGGGGTGTGCGGTTGCAGGGCCGAGCCAACAGAGTAGCGCGGGAAGCAGGGGGACAAGGGGGCAGGCCGAGCCCAGCGGCACCGCACAGCCCACTGCGTGCTGCGCCGCCCCACAACCCCGGGCCGCACCTCCCACGTCCTGTACACTCCAGGCACCGGGAAGCGCACTGCCGGGGGGGGGGGCCGTGTCGGGCGTGCAGGCGGGGTCAGAAAAGCAGCGGAAGGTGGAGGCTGCGCCGCAGGAAAGATACACGGCTCCCCGCGGCCATGTCCCCTTGCGCCACACCCTGTGCCTCGCGCCAGCAGCCCGCTGCTCCCAGCGCCCCTGGCTCACCCGCGTAGAACCTGACGTAGTACATCCGCGAGGGGGCGGCGCTGTGCGCAAGGTCAGGGCGCACCAGGCTAGTCACTTCCCAGGGCTTAGGGCCGGCAGGGGCCGGCGGCTGGGGCTGGGCCTGCGAGCCCCCAGCGCCCAGCTGCCGCCTGGCACCGCCGGCGCCCAGCGACGCCAGCGCGCGCCCTCCCGCCACTCCCGCCGCCACCACCGCCGCGGCGCCGCTGGCTGTTGCCGCCACCAGAGCCGCCATGGCGTCCCGCACCGGCTGCATGGCGGCGTCCTGGCGGAGGGCGGCAGACACGGGCTTGCCAGCGTGAGGGCAGGTCCGCGGCAGCGACGGGCAGCGGCATGGACACGCACACGCACAGGGCTGGCGACGCGCAGGCGCTCCGCGGCATGAAGGCTCCGCAGCATGGAGGCCATACGCCGCTGCTCGTGCCCGGCCTGCCGCCCCCCGGCAAGCCCTACCTGCTGCGCCGCCAGCTCCAGCTGCTGCCTGAGCCAAGACAGCGCCAGGGCCTCGGTGGCGAAGCCGCGGAAGTGGTTGTTGCTGTAGCCCTGCGGTGAGGGAAGGGGCAGCGAAGGGTGTGTGCGCGCTACACGCCGGGGGCTGCGGCGCGGGCTAGCGCAGCGCACGCGCGACCAGGCTGGCATGCCTGGTGAGCAGGCAGGCGAACGGCGTGGGTCCGTGAAGGCTTGTGGCTGGGCCGCACCTGCACCAGCCGCTGCACCTCGGGCCAGTCCTTGTAGATACCGCGAAACTCCTCGGGGTGATGGATGGCGTAGAACTTGCGCCGGTAGTGGGTCACCAAGAGCGAGCCGCGGGCGGGAGGGCCGCTGGGGCAAGCACGGAAAGGGAAGAGCGCTTGGCCGCCACGCATCGCGCTAGGTATGTTCGGCGCTGCCTCAGGATGCAATTGCTTGTGAATATCGTCGCTGCGGTACCTGGAGCTCGGCGCTGCAGAGCCACGCCGCAGTTGGGCGATGCCCGAAGGCAACCACGGAGCATGGCGCCCAGTCGCATCCCTATATGCTCCACCAGGAGCATGGCTCGAGGACCCTGGTCCTGGCGCCGCCGGCAATTGGGGCATGCTTGTGGTTAGAGGTGCCCGTGAGCGCCTCTAGCTTACAACATGCTTAAATTGTGCTTCTAGTTTTCAAGCGTAGTCGCCACACAATGTGGGGCTGCGGAGGAAGGCGCTCGTGCAACAAGTCGCGAAATGCTGCGCAACACACAAATGCGCGAGGCTCAATCTATGTGTATGTGTGGGCTTACGGCACATATGGTGGTATTCAGCGGCTTGGCCTCCTGCACTTGTGTCCACGAACGTCGTGTCCGGCACGTCGACATGAACCGTCACCAAACCCACCGTCAGTCGCTTCCCGAAGAAGCACGGGCCACAAGCGTGAGGCAACACAATGCCTTTCCATATGTTCCATAACGCTCGCATGACTTGCGTCCGGTTGACTGCCCCAAGCCTTAGCCCGCCGGCGCTACGCGCCTCTAGACCTTCCGAAAAGCGCTCTCCCACGCCCGCCCCCTCCGACCCTTCCGTGCCAGCCATTCCTCTCATCGCGTCTCAATCTTCCCATTCTTCTGCACTAGCCCATCCTTCCCGCTTTTCTGCGCCATCAGCAACGCCAGCGCCAGCAGCCGCTGCTGGAAGGCCTCTTCGCTGCCCGCCGCCGAGCCGAGCGCCGCCAGTGGCGGCCGCGCCGCCTCCACCAGCATCTTGCCGTACAGCGTGCCCGCACGGTTCTTGGCCCCCGGCGCCGCCGCGCTGACCCGCACCCGCGACTTCACCACAGGCGCCTTCCTGGCGGCGGCCATGGTGGCGCGCGCGGCGTCCATGGCGGCGGACCCCAGGCTCTGGCAGGCGGGGCAAGATGGGGCAGGCGGGCACGGGGTGGGCCAGACGGCGGTGCGCGAGGGAAGGTGCCGGGGGGCGTGCTGCAAACAGGGCCATGAAATGACAGCACCCCTGAGCTGCGCTCGTTCCTCCCCGCTCCCCGCCGGGTTGCGCCTCACCCGCCCCAGCAGCCCTCCGGCGCCCGCCGACAGCGCGCCGTCCGCCTCCGCCTGCGCGTCCATGGCCACATTAGACAGCGCGTCCGCCACCTCGTTGCGGCCGCTGGGGCGCCCGTCGGAGGCAGGGGGCAGGGGTTCATGAGGGAGGGGGAGGGGGAAGGGTAAGCGGGATGGAGGAAGGTGCACCGAAAGGTGTGGTGAGGAGGGGAAGAAGGGGAGAGGCAGGAGGAGGAGGGGCGGCCAGCCCATGGCCGTGGCGTAGACAACGGCAGTCTGTGTACGCTGCACTTGACGACCGGAGCCTAGACCGGCCGCGTGCTGGTAGCCACGAACGGCACAGGCACCTTCATCACACCCTCGACGTAGTGTTGCGTGTTGCTCAATTACGTTTCTTTATATATGCACACACGCGCTGCTGCCCCGCCCCGTCCTGCCCCCCCCCTCGCCCCTGCGGCCGCCTGCCGCACCCGACGCACCGCTTCACGTGCGTCACCTTGAACTCGGCGAACCGCTCCCTCAGGGCCTCCACGCGGGCCGCCAGCGGCTGCAGGTGCGGCGTGTTGACCGCATAGCGCCCCGACACCTGCGGGTGCGCAGGGGCCGGAGGAAGGAGGTGCGGGCTGCAGCACGCCTCCACGGCGCTGCACAGCGCGGGCACTGGCGCGGGGCGGGCTGCTGCCGGGCTCCACGCTGCCTCACCCTCTGCCTCGCCAGCTGCCCCTCTGCTCCCCCCCTGCCTGCCCCCCGGCACCCACCTGGCGGCACACCAGCTGCGAGTCCCCCACCACCAGCAGCCGGGTCACGCCCGCGTCGGCGGCAGCCTGACCCGCGAGAGGGGGCGGTTGGGCACGGGCAGCGAGGGGGTTGGGCGCAAGAACCTTGCCCGTGCCAGCTCCAGGTGCCGGTGCCGCTGCCCGCACGGTGCGCATGCTTGCCTGGCCCAACCCCCCGCCCCCGGGGGTCTCTCCGTCCCGTCAGCCCGCCCCCCTCGCCCCTGCCCCCCGCCCCCCGCCTGCCCCACCTGCATGCCCGCCGCCAGCGCCATCCACTCGGCCTCGTTGTTGGAGCAGCGAGCCAGCGGCCCCGCCACGTACTCCACGTGCCGCCCCGGCCGGCCCATGTGCCCGCCCTCCTCGTCCAAGTCCTCCTGCCCCTCCTCCCCTTCCCCGCTGGGCTCCCCTCCCTCGAGCTGCTCCATCAGCACCGCTCCGTAGCCACCGTAGCCGGGGTTGCCCCGCGAGCCGCCGTCAAACTCCTGGCACCGGAGGGGGCGAAGGGAAGCGGGGCGGGAGAGAGGACATGGGGGGCGGCGAAGAGGGCCGGGACGGGTGGTCGCGTGCGGCGGCGGGGCGCGCGGCGAGGTGCCGGCGTGCGCCATGTGGCGGCGGCGACCACTGCGTGCTGGCGGCTGCACGACCTGACTGCGCACCCAGGCCAGGGTCCCTCGCCGACCTTGCCGGACGTTAGCCGCACTATGAGGGGCCTGCTCCACCCCGCCCTTCCCGTGCCCCACCACGTTGAAGCCGCCGTCCTGACTGCCCAGACCCTCCCGAGCCCCCCTTGCAGGGGTTTTTCCTCGGCCCCCCAGTGCCCACCAGGCGGTACATGGTTCCCCGGGCCACGGGGCCCCCCAGGCCGCTGAAGTCCAGGCGGTCCAGGTAGGGCGACAGCGCGCCGCCGTAGGAGCCAGCGGAGGAGGACGAGGAGGAGGCGGTAGAGGTGGCGGGCTCGTCCTGGCTGGGCGGTGCCACCTGCGCCTCCTTGGCCCTGCTCCTGCGTGCAGCCGCCGGCTGCTGCCCCGCGTCCTCGGCCCCCGCGCCGCCCGCCTCGGGCACCTGCTGCCCCTCCTCCTCGGGCCCCTCCTCCTCGGGCCCCTCCTCGCTCAACCCCTTCCTGGCCAGGTAGTCCCGCAGGTGCGCGCGGGCCGCATGCAGCCGCTTGTAGCTCCTGGCAGGCGGCGGCAGGGGGCAGCAGCGGGCGGCAGGGGGCGGCACACATGCGGGCGCTGCTGTAACCGCCACCTTGCAGCGCCCCTGCCCAAGAAGCCCAACACCGTGTCTGCCGCTCAAGTCCAATGCACCAGGCCCGCCAGCCCGCCTGGCTGTCCCTGGCAGCCCGCAGCCGTGCACGCTGCGCATGCCCCGGTGGAGCCGCATCCCCTGCAGCCCGCATCGCCTAGTGCCACTCGGCCTCACTTGTGCTTGGCCCCCGTGTACCCATCCACCGACAGCCGCGCCTGCGCCCAGTTGCTGAAAATCCCCACCTGGAGTGGGCGGGGGAGTAGCGCAGCGGGTTGGGTTGGGGCCGGGGTGTGAGCATGCGGGCATGCGGGCTCACGGCACAAGCCCGTGCGGCCTGGGCCTCTGCGCACGCCCACTCCACCCTCACGTGCCCGCATCCGCCATCTGGCATGCCCCACACGGCTCCTCTACGGCCCCTAGGGCCCCACACGCCCTCAGTGCCCCACCCCCAGTGGCCCCACCCTGCGGCCCTCCAGCACCACGTAGTAGCGTGCCGCCCCAGGGGCAGCCATGGGCTCCGGCAGGGAGGCCTCATCGCCCTGATCCTCCTCCTGCATGTCCCCCGCCTCGCCCTCGTGCTCAGGCAGCGGCGGTGCCGCCGCCAAAGCCGCGCCCTCCGCCGCATCCGGCTCCGCCTCTATGGCGGCCTTCTTCTTGGGCCGGCCGCGGGGCTTCTTGGGCGGCGGCGGGGCGGTGGGTGGGATAGCGGGCAGCTCGGCCCGCTCCGCCAGGAAGGCCTTGGCCTCCTTCAGCGTGTTAAACTTGCTGCGGGAGGGTGGCAGC
>BDDC01001967.1:0-13693 GCA_001662425.1 Chlamydomonas sphaeroides | reverse complement strand
CAACCCTCCCCCCCCCCCCCCCCCCCCGCCACACCGCCACACACACGCAGGCTTGGCCCGTGTTGGCGCCGCCAAGCCCAACCCCGCCGCCGCCCTCGTCACCGCCACCCTCTCCGCCACCAAGCCCATTTCCGCCGCCGCCCCGGCCGCCGCCGCCCTCGCCGCCGCCACCCTCTCCGCCGCCAAGCCCATTTCCGCCGCAGCCCCGGCCGCCGCCGCCCTCGCCGCCGCCGCCCTCGCCGCCGCCAACCTCACAGCCGCCGCCCTCGCCGCCGCCGCCGTCACCTTTCCTTATGCGCCAGCCGCCGCCGCCATCCCCGCCGCCGCCGCGGGCCTCGCCGCCCCCGCCGCGGGCCACCCCGCCGCCGCCCTCGCCGCCGCCGCCGTCATCCTCCTCCGTCGGCGCACCGCCCTCAGGCGGCGACCTGCCCACCGACTTTCCAAGCTCCTTTCCGTGAGTCTGCGACCCAAACCCGCGGTCCGAGCTTGCGCTAACCGGCCGCCCGCAGCTTGGAGCTGCTCCCGCGCCCCAGTGCAATCCGGACTCGCGCATCCAGCTCCTGCAGCCCCAGGCCGTACAGCTCAGCGTAGCTGGCCTGACCTGCCCCACAATCACACCACAAACAAACCCACACTCGCCACGCCCAGCCCCAGCTTCAGCACCGAGAAACCGGACGCGCGCCTCCTGTTGCCCACCTACTCGGGTGTAGACCGCGTGTGCACCCCCCACCGCACCCTCCCCCGCACCCCCCCCACCGCGCCCTCCCCTGCACCTCTACCCCTTCCCGCCCCTACCCCCTACCCGCCCCTCACCCCTGCCCCTTCCCCTTCCCTGCCCCCCTTCAGGTGCGACCGAGAGCCCGGCACGCTGCCCTTCGCCCTGGCGCCCCGCCTCACCGCCGCGGCCGGGGCCTACCCCATCAGCAGCGGAGTCACCGCCGCGCTGTGCCTGGCCGTGGCGGCCGTGGCGCCGGCGGTGGCCAAGGCAGGTCGCCCCCGGGGGGGGGGGGGGCTTGGGTTGGGGCTGGGTTGGGGCTGGGTTGGGGCAGGGTTGGGGCAGGGTTGGGGCAGGGTTGGGGCTGGGTTGGGGCTGGGTTGGCGGGGTGCGTAACCACATGGGGTTGCTTGGTGTGGCCGTCCACGGCGCCTGCTAGGCCAGTGCCCGTGGCGCGTGGGGGCTTTGGGACAAGGCAGCACGAGGGCAGCAAGGCACCGCCGCCTCCGCCAGCCCCGGCCCTCCCCTGGCCCCCGGCCCTGCACTCCGCTCTCCTCGCCAGCCCGCCCGCGTCCTTCATGGTCCCCCGACACCCTTCTTACCCCACACCACTCCTCCCTTACCCCACACGAACCCTACCTCCACGCCCCCCTCCCTCCCCCTTACCCTGTCCCCCCTAGCCCGCCTGCGCCTCCAGCCCGCCCCTCCTCCGCAAGGCCGAGTTCTGGATGTCCTACGAACGCCGCTCCGCGCTTGCGGGCATCAGCCTGAGGCTGAGCAACGGCACGCGGATCACACGAGCGCGTGAGCCGGCTATGGTGCCGCAATGCTAGACATGCATACCCGTTAATATTACTACTATTGCCATAATACCGTACAGCGAGATTTATGTAGTGCGGTGGAACCTGGGATAGCACTGGGATACGCAGGTGGGGCGTGCGGTGCGGGCGTGGGTTGCAGTAGGAGCCCGGGATAGAGGAGGAACTGAGCTATAGCGGCAGTGAATGGCAAACAGGGGGAGCAATGCGATACATAGCTGAGCTCTGCGGCGCCGTGATAGATTGATTGGATGCGCGTGTGTGGACGTGCGTCTTGCAGCGGAGTGCCTGGCCACGCCGGAGCGTCGTTGCCCGCCCGCCCACGTGGCCCTGCCTGCTGTACTCCCCTGCCCTGCCCTGCCCTGCCCTGCCCGCAGCCTCCTGGGACCGGCCCGAGCGCAACACGCTCAAAGTGGGGCTGGACTGGGGCGAGGAGCTGGTGGCCGGCCTGGCGCCGCAGGTACGGCACACGCCCCGACCGCGACGACATACATACAGTACCGCATCATTGCAGCTATTATGATGCGGTATGAAGCGTCATGGCATGCCGAGCAAGCCTGGATGGCTCGCTCGTTGCAGGCCTGGCGCGGCGGGGACCCAAGCCAGCACGGAGACAGGACGGAGACACACACGTAGATACAACAGATAGCCCTGACACAACGTAGATACAGCAGATAGCCCTCACACAACGCGGATACAGCAGATAGCCCTGACACAACGTAGGTACAGCAGATAGCCCTCACACACGTGGATACAGCAGATAGCCCTCACACAACGTAGATACAGCAGATAGCCCTCGCACAACGTGGATACAGCAGATAGCAACGGGTTGTGCGAGTGCCGCCACGTGGATGGTGCCGGTTGTTGGCGAGGCCCGGCGCGGCAGGCTCGGCACCATCAGGGGCCCGCCCGCAGCTGCGGGTAGTGCCATCCTACCGGCAGTCAGGCAGGGCCCTCGCCGCGGCCGCTTCCCCATCCTGCCCTGCCCCTGCTGCCCCTCGCCACCTGCCCTCGCCCCCCCTCCCGGACCCCGGCTCCTCTGCCGCCCCCCCCCCGCTGCCCCACAACAACCCCGCCAGATCTGCTTTGAGCTGCGGCCCGGCGGGCGGCTGGAGGACCTGAGCCTGGCCCCGGGGGGAGCGCTGTGGGGGGCGCTCTTCAACGCGGCGCAGAGCTGCTGCCCGGTGAGAACCCATGAGCGCGATGAGCACGATGGGTGACGAGCAGATGGTGTGTGTTCGTAATAATAGATGGTGTGTGTGTGTGTGATCGTAATAATCAACATATACCCGTGTGTGTGACACGTGGGTGGGTGTGCGGCTCAGGGCGCCTGCTCCGCGTGCGCGCCGCCCGACGACTGATGGCTATTTTGGCTGGGTGCTTGCAGCTTTGGGCCCACCGGGCGTACACTCGGAGACTTACTTGCAACTGCTTCGTTACGCCCATGCCTGCATGGCACGGCACACCTCGCTCACGACGAGCGTCCTCTTCCAGCAGGGCCCACTGCGGCCCGCTGCGGCCCCTGACTAACTGCCTCCCCTTCCCCCCTCCCCCCCCCGCTTGCTGTGTTGCTCCCTCCCGCTGCGCCCGCCCGCCCCTCGCCCGCCTGCCTGCAGCTGTACCGGGCACACAGCTGAGGCAGCGCAGGCCGGTCCGGGTGGTGGCTTATGTCGTTCTGTATAGGTAGAGCATCACTGCTAGCACCGCACACGGCAGGACGGCGCGAGCTAGCGGGCAGGCCTGCTGCCAACGCGACTGACTGTACATACGTGTGTGAAGACCCACTGCAGCGAGCGGCGGAGGTGCGGTCGGTGCAGACAGTTGCTTGTTGTTCGTGTGTGGCGGACGCACGTGCTGCGGCGAGTTAGGCCGACGGCGCTGGGTTGCCGGTTGCGGCCTAGCAGCATGGGTAGCTAGAGACAGGGCAGCAGTCAGGCCCCTGCCGGCGAGGAGCGGTGGTGGTAGGGCTGTGGCTGTGCGCCGCCCTTGCCTGCCTGCCTGCAGCGCGACTGCGCGTGGCTGCGCCGGGGCCGCCTCAGGTCGCCGCCGCCCTGGGACCGGGGGCCGCCCTGCCTGCCTGCAGCGCGACTGCGGCGGCCCCGGGGCCGTCCCGGCTGTGGCGGTTTGCTCGCTCGCTGCCCGCGCTCATGCTGCTGGAGCCGCTGTGCCGAGCGGCTCGCGGCGGCGTGCTCGCTCGCTGCAGCGCACGCATGCTGTGACGCCTAGCGGCTAGCGGCTAGCGGCCGTGGGTGCCGTGGGTCCCCCCCTCGCTGGCCTCTGGCGTGGCCCGCTCGGCAGCAGGAGAGCTGTGGATGGCTAGCAGGCAAGGCCATGCGCGATAGATAGCGGCGTGCGTGCTGTGTGCGCGCGGCTCGTACGTGGCTAGCTACGCTGCGGCGGGGGTCAACCCCTGCTGGTTGCTGTGCTTGTGGCTGGGTCTAGGAACGGTCTAGCTGCGTAAGTAGGTGGATGTTGGCATGCCGGCAACGCCACGGGGCGACACGGTGCTAGCTGCGTTGCGGTGTCCAGGCGTGACGGGTACTTGCCACAGGGCGAGAGACGCGAGACGCCCGAGGGAGCTAGCTGCAGCGGGCGACAGCGACGACCACACACATATGTTGATTATTATGAACACACGCAGCACGCCCGCGGCGCTGGGTCGGCAAAGGGCTGGGGAGCGGACGACAAGAGTGCTGGGGCTGGCTTGCTTGGTGGCAGATAAACGTGGAATCGAGAGCCTGCCTGCGGTGTGGAATGTGCGCCTGGGGTGGCATCGTCTCCCGTGGTATAGACAGCGCCAGCCCTCCCCGCCGTGGCTGGCTTGGTTGGGGCACGGGTGGGTGGCGGCACCACTAAGGGGGCCCCTCGCTCCTGGCTTGTGACTGAGGGACCAGCTAGCGGGAGATCACAGACGGGTACCCCACGCCACCGCCCATATTGGCAGCGAGGCGAGGCACCTGCTGACCATCGACCCGCAGGCGCATGCGGTGCAGCCCGAGGCCCCCTCCTGGCCCGCCTCCTGGCTCGCCTGCTGGCCGAGGGGGCGCTAGCTTCTCCTGATGCCTAGTGTGATTGAACTGAAGCTTCAGGGTGGTCCCCACCCGCCTCCAATGCACCGCCCCTGCTCCCCTGTGCCCTCCTGCTCCCCATGACGGAATGTGGGTTGCGCGCATGGAGGCTGTTGTTCCGCTGGAAGGGTGCTTGCGTTTAGAGTCAGTCTCGTATGGCAGCTCTGCGTACGCCATCGATGACGGTGGGCTGCGGACAGTTGTTTCAAGACTTTTTATGTAACAGACTCGTGACAACGTATTTATCATAACAACCAATGCTGTGCTCTTATCACAGGGACACTATACGTAGCTCAACGGCAACACTGACGACATCACGTTTTTGGCCTGCCGCTGGCTACTTTCACTGCTACCCACCTGCAAACAGCGATGTACATGCAGTACTTCTGCTGCCAGGCTCTGACACCGACCGATGTAGCGCGGAGCTTCCGCTGGATGTGGACACATAGTACGCCATGCAATCGCTGATCTATAAAGGGCTTTGAGCTGGCAGATGCGAGGAAGCCTTGCGCGTTTCAGCCGAGGTTGACGCCGATGCGCACCCCGGCCATCGCGGCGCGGCTCATGCTGCTGCTTACCCTTGCGGCGTCAACGACATGGGCTCAAGTTTCGGAAGCGGACAGCTTAGCCATCGCTGAAGTGGCCGCCGGGTTCTGGTCGGACACGGGCCCGCGGATGCCCAGCCGCGAGTTCATCACGGCAGTGCAGGTCGGTCGGGCGCGAGGCGCGCGGGGCACTTGCATGAAAATTGAGCCTCAGGGCCGCGTGGGGACTTAAACAGGACGTTGGTGTGTCGGGGGGGGGGAGGAGCCACGGCCTGGCACGGTACGTCCACCCGCGCATTGCCCATGGTCTCTTCACGGCCTTCCCCCACTGCGACCCACGGCCCTGCTCCCACTGGCACCCACGGCCCTGCAACCCCGCGCGCTCTGCTGCCTTGTCAGGCCGCCAAGATGGCCGTGCTCGATGCTCGCGGCCGCCGCCGGCAGCTCGTGCTCATGGCCATCACCAGGTCGGTCCGTCAGGCTGGGCTGCCATGTAATGTCCCATAGCGTCCCAAGCACGTGAGAGCCGCAAGCGCGTTTGCTGCACCCTGTGTGGGGCCGGGCGCGGCGGCGCGCGAGGGGGCGCGCGAGGGGGCGGGCGCGGGGGCCGCCGATGTTGGCTCAGGGCTGGGGGCTGCACCCCCCGGGCCCATGAAGCGCCAGCGGGGGCTGCCAGGGGGTTGTATGCGCACGACCTGCGTGACTGCGCGCGCTGCCGTACATGGTGCGCACGGGAAGGGGAGGACAGGTGGGAGCCGCGCCCCGGAAGGCGGCGCGCAGGCAGCGTGTGTGCGTGCGGGGAGCGGGTCAGCCTGCTGCCGCACACCCACACCCACACGCACACACACACACACACACACACATACACACGCACCCCAGTACACAGGAGGCGAGGGCGCCCCGACGAGGTGCAGCCAGCAACGGCCCCACACACCTGGCCATGTGCCCCCTGCCTGTCTGGCCCCCCCTCGCCTGCGCCCCCAGCAGTCCGTGCTCACGCCCACCCCATCCCACCCCTTTCCCCGCCCCCCAGTGAGTTCACCTTTCGCGGTGAGCAGCTGTGGGAGCTGTTCCTACGCAACCTGCGTGACATCACCTTCACTCGCCAGGACGGCGGTCAGGTGCGGCTCCCCGCTTCCCGCCTCCCTGGGTCAGCCTGCCCTAGTTGGGGCGCCCCTCCTGGGTGCGACGCACCGCCCCTCCTGGGCGCCCCCACCCCCTGGGTGTAACGCAAGCTGGACCCTGCAGCCGCGGCTCGTGTGGGGCCGCGGGTTGGGGACCCAGGCGTGGTGCGGCGCCCCCTGTGCACCTAGTCACGCTGTGCGTGTGGGTCCGGATGGCGGTCAGTGTACGAGCGCAATCTAGCGTCGACACCGCCGTTCCGTCGTCCCTTGAATGCCCCCGTTCTCAATCTCCTCCCCCCTCCACCCGCCCCCCAACCTTCCCCCAGGACCACCTGGCGGCCCACACGGTTGCAGCGGTTATGACGCTTCCCAACGCAACCGCCGACAACTGCCGCCGCCAATCGGAGCCGTTCGGCAGTCGGTGTGTCGCCCTACCCAGCCCCGCCTTCCACCGCGACCAGTGAGCAGCGGGCCGGGCCTTGGGAGGGGTGGGCGCCGGCAGGAAGGAGGGGCGCCGGAGGGAGGGGTGCGTGAAGGAGGGGTGCCGGTGGGAGGGGCGCTGGGAGGCATGGGAGCCGGCGTCCGTTGCGAGGGCGGATGAAGGGCCAACCACGGCAGTCGGGTGGCAGCAGCTGCCCGCCGTCCCTCCCCTGGGCTTCCCTCCCCGTTGCCCCTTCTTTAACCGATAGCTTCGCAGCTGCACGTCCAGGCGCCCTTGAGGCGGCGGGCACCTCTGTCCGTCCCTGGTGTGTCCGTGCCTCGCATCCCCCACATCATCACACCCCCTCGCCATCACAGCCCCTCCTCCGTCGCCCCCACCTTCGCCCTCTGGCCCTCCGGTTCGTTGCTCTCGCAACCTCCACCCATCCTACCTATGCCCCCGCCCCGCAGCTACCGCTACATGAGCCCCGCCTTCTTCGCCATCTCTTTTGCCAAGGTCAGCGCGCTGCTAAACACGCTCACGCTCAACGTGGATGTGCTGTTCCTGGACTGCGACCAGGTGTGAGCCAGCGCGATGCTGCGTACATGTACTGTAGGACATCCATGTATTTCATAGATAGATATGTATAATGTTAATGTATAACGTTTACCGTAAACTACTGCCGGCCTTGGCCCATCGATGCACCACCGATCGTACACACACTTCTACTTCGTGCAGGACTTACATACCGTATTGACTAGCAAATGGAAGAGCTGTCGTGACGTGTTCTTCCGGGATCCTGCCTGATCCGGATCCAGCCAGGAGCATCAAGCCTGACCCTCGATCCAGCCCGACCCCACGGCCCACGTGCGGTTGCCCCAGTCAGTGCTGTCAGGCCGTGCAGGCCCCTAGCCCCGCCTCCGGCAAGCTCAGTACCCGGGCGTGCCTCGCCTGACCCCCTCCGCCCTGTGGATTGCCCGAACGTCCGTACAGGTGTTCTTCCGTAACCCGCTGCCGTACATCTTGGCCCGTGACGCGGACATCATGGTCACGGGCGACTGCATGCGGCGCAATGACACGGAGCCAGCCGCCTCGCTACCGCCCGTGATGAACAACATCGGTAGGTGCGCCGACCGCAGACCGCCGCCGACAGCGTTTGCCGAGTGTACATATACATATGCTATGCACAGGTAAGTGTACATATATATACTGTGCCCCTGGCTATGCACTTCGCACATATCACTGTGTGCTATGATGGGCGGCGCGCAGCAGGCAGGTTATGCCTGCCGTACACATCACGTCACCTGTGTACATTTTTCTGCCGTACACACACTCTGACGTACATGCCCGGCCCGCAGGCCTGCTGTACGTTGCCGCCAAGCCCATGGCCGCGCATTCCATGGCGGGCTGGTTGTGGCATCTGTGGCAGAAGGCACACGAGGTGCGGCGCTATATATATGATATTAGTTAATACACATACATACCTTGAATCATCATCATTACATTATGAAACACTAATATAAAGCACACAGGGCTCCAGAAGGCACATGAGGTGCGGGGCGCTTATTGAGCAAGTAAGCGGGCGCCCATCCATCGGCTGCGAGTCATGCGCGCGGTGACCCCCGCTTGCTTGGCTGTCGAGCTCGTGTACATATCCATGTCCATATCGTATGGCATGTATGACATGTATTGTGACGCGCGGTGTATTGTGACGCGCGGTGACGGACCCGCGCTTGCTTGGCTGTCGAGCTCGTGTACATAACCATGCATATCCATATTGTATGGCATCTACTGTGCGGCATGCCCGCTGCTGGTGGCACGCACCGTGATGGTGCGCAGCATGGGCGGTCCATAGCTAGCTTGGTATGGTGGGATCGAGTACATAACACGGGATAACTTGGTACCACTGTCACCCCAGACAGCAGCCGAGGTAGGGGCAGGTACGGGAGCCACCGCATTGCAATCGCACATGCGCGCATACACGACACATATACGTACATCACAGCACAGTTGATCAGGCTCTGCCACGTCTATCTGTCTGGCCCCGCGCAGCACGACCCCCAGCTGGACCAGGACACATTTGCGGAAGCCGTGCAGCACAGTGCGGGCGAAATGGGCGCCAAGGTGAGGCGGCGGCGCGGGCTGGCCGGCGGGCGGGGGCGGCGGCGGAATGTATGGGGGGAGGGCGGGGCTAGCGGGGCGGGCGGGAGGGACAGGTGCAGGGACGGACGGAGGCGCGCGCAGACGGAGCCCGGGGTGGTGTTCCATGCTTGCATGCATGCATGGATGGGGGAGGCATGCAAGTCCAAAGTGCCAACTTGAGGTGCATGCGACAAGTCCAAAGTGCACTGAGGTCGGCCAACTTGAGGCATGCAACTTGGCGATGCCGTGCTGCTGGCTTGGGGTCTGTTGCGGGGGGCGCAACGCGCGGCCCTGCTGTTAAGATGCACTCCCTGTGTATATGTGTGCCATCCCGCCTGCTGCCTACTGGGCCTTGCATGCGCACATCCTGCCAGCTCGCAGTGCTGTCCATCCATGCATGCATGACAGTAGTGCTCTTATTCGGGTTCTTACTCGGGGTCATGCATCACGCATTACATTGTGCTCTTCCATACATCATCGTTAACTGCCCTTCCCCTTCCTGCCGCGCCAGGTGCTGTCCATGGTGATGCTGCGCAGTGAGGCCTTCCCCCACTGGTGCACGGTGGGTGGCTGGGTGGCTGGATGGGTGGGTGGCTGGGCGGGTCCGTCGATCGCGGCACCTAGCTAGCGCGTACAGCCCACTGGGGTGCGCGCGCGTGCGTGCTGCTGCCGAGTAAGGCCCAGCAGCAGCACAGCAACCAACGTACACATGCACAGGCACACTCGATGATGATCATCAACAAATTTCGCTCGAGCTCGATACATGCGTGCATGTGCATGGTTGCTTGGCACGCACCATGTGTGCGCCCATGCTGCGGCATGAGCGGTGTCCTCTACGCATGTGTGCTGCATCCGTCACATCGCAGGGCCCCTGCGGCTGCAACACCACGGGCGCTGAGTACTGGCAGGAGGGCAGCGCCCCCGGCCGCCTACCCAGCGGCGACTGCGACGTCAGCCTCGTACGGCAGTGGTACGGCTACCACGTGCCGTGCCACGGGTGGGTGCGGAGGTGTACGGCAGCAGCAGCAGCAACGCAGTGCCGTGCAGATAGCTGACGCAGCAGTGCAGGGGAGCGAGAGCGCGCCCTGCTGCGCGGCAGTCGCTCATCCCCGCCCCGCCCTCAACAGCAGCACCCGCATGTCCCCACCGCTTAGCTACCCCCCGCTCAGCCCTACCTGTCGTGGCCACCGCCGCCCCGCCCCGCCCATGCAGCAGGCGCGACATGAACGCCGCAGCCATGCGGCGTGCATGCGACATCCCTCGTCCCCCACCGCCCCACCCACCGCCTCACCTATTCCCCCGCCGCTCGCCCCCCTGCCTACCTGTGCCCCCCCCCCATGCAGGGGCGACATGAACTCCAAGGCGCTGACGCTCAAGGCCCAACTGGCCATGTACGTGCGCCTGGTGGGCCCGATCAACAGCCTGAGCGACAAGCTGACGGTGCTGGCTTAGCCAGGCGGCAGCCGATCGATCTTGATTCATCCATCATTCGTCGTCATCTTGGCGACGGGGGACGTAGGCGCGTAGGGAGGGGGCTTCGGCCTTCCTGCTGATTGCCCTGCCTCGCTCCTTCATTTCCTTTAGTCACGGCGAGTGAAGCTAGGCTTGCTGTGCCTCTATTCCTCTTTCATCTTGTGACATCTTGATGCACGGATGTGGCGGGGCCGTCCTGGTCGGTGGGGCCGGCCAAGGGCCGCTGGGAGCGAGCGCATGCCGGCAGGGTGGCGGTGGCGGTGACGTGGGGCGCAGCAGCGCAGGAGCGGAAAGAGGCGAAGCTACGAGGAGGGGAGCAGGGGGCGTGGGGGCGGAGGCGGCAAGGCAGGTGGCAGCAGGTGCGCACCTAGGCAGGCAGGCAGGGAGCTAGAGAGCAGAGGTGGGTGCGCGGCGCGGCGTGGCGGTGGCTGCGCGGTTTGCGGCGGTGGGCGCGGCGATAGATGCGGCGACGAACACATGACGCAATGCGTTCACGTGACACGCACGATTTGACATGCACATGGGTTGGTGTGCGTGCTGCTGACAAGAGATGCATGCGTGCATGCATTCGTGTGCACGTGTTTGGGTGCGTGTGCGTGTGTGGGTGTGGTGGTTGATGCTTGCATAGGCGCCGGCGCGCGCAGCCTCCTTGATTATTGCGGCTTGGCTTCCCCTGGAGACGCGCGCACGAGCGGGGGCGATGGCTGCAGTGGCTGGGGGCGTGCGGCAGCAGCGCGGGGTTGTACGTGCGAGGCCCCCCAGCCAGCTAGAAAAGTGATGTGCTTGCTGCGAACGCACAAGGTGGATCGAGGGGGTGCACACGACGAGGTAGCAAAGACGGATGGCGTATGAAATGTGGGACGGTTAAGGTGCGCGGAACGGCTATGTGCGCTGCGTGCTGTACGCGGCTGCAGGACATGCAGTGGCTGCAGCGACATGTATGGGTTGCGTGCGTGCGTACGTGGTAGGGGGCGGGGCGGGGCTGCGAGGCGGTGGGCAGCAGGGCGCGTGGCAGGGCAGTGGGTTGTTTGCGTGCCAAAGCCTTTAGCGGAAGCAACCCCGATGGTCGGGGGGCGGCCGGCAGCCCCAGGCAGAGGACGGATGGGGGCTGCGCCCCTTATCCCATTCTGATGGGGGCACACTTGTGCCAAGGGCTGCTGGCACAGTTGGCACACGCACAGGTGGGGTCGCTGCCTTTTGACTCATCAACTGACGCGTTTGCACGCGCAATCTGCAGCGCAGTCCCATCTCCTCGATGCCCCAGCGAGCTAGCTGCAAGCAGCATCGGCCGGGTCGGCGCTAGGGGGCCAACTTCACTGGCATCCGAGCAACCCGACGGCACGACAAGGAGGCACGACACCGCGCTCCCATCTGCACGCTGACCCTGCTGCTGGCCGACCGTACCACCGACCGCCCCGTAGCCAATGGACCGACAGGCGCATGCCGGCAAACCGCCCGCGCGCCTGCCCAAAGCCCCGTCCCCAACCTGCCAGCCACGCACTACCCGCCTAGCTAGCTATCTTGGTGTCACATGCCTCGCGACACGACCGGGCACGCCGTGTCGGCCGTGAGGGCCCAGCCTGGGCCCAGCGCGGCATCGATCACGGGGGCTTTCTTCGGGACACCCGTGCTGCTGCGAGCTGAGGGCAATCACAGGTTGGGGCTTTCTCTGGGTCATGTAAGGGCGCTGCACCGTCAGTGCGCAGGGCAGGCCCTGCCGCGGCATGCTGGCCTCGCTAGCGCCCGAGTAGGCATGAACGCACTCATGGATGGACCCAGGGCGCACGACACCGTTGCACCGTTGCAGCCCGTTACAGCGAGGCACTGCTCGCTCGCCGGCTTCTGGCGCACTGGCCATGGCCAGGAGGGCCTGCTGGCCAGGGCGGCCCTGCACCGGTGCCTGTGCCGCGCTAGCAGCCTCGCAGCGCCTCGCCGGGCGCACACGCCACGGCCGCCACAGACATCCGCCGCTCGTCCTTTCCCCTCCCTGCTGCCCTTGCCCTTCCCCCACCTGGCTCACGTGCTGCACGCCAGGACCGCACGCCCTCACATACATTACATTTCCCAAACTCCCAAGCACTTCAACGCCCTGGCCCAGCGAGCCCTAACGATGGCCCGCTACACGCTGCGGCACGCTCGCGCGGCCGCCGGGAACGCGCGGTTGGGTTCATGTCAACGCGGCTCAACCCCTATTTCCACCCCCCGTCCCCCTACCTGCGAGGGCCAGGCTGGGCCCCGCATACCAACATGTCACCTGCCAACCTCCTCCCTGGCGGCCGGGCAGGCCAGGCCGCCGCCACCTGCAGTGCGAGTCACTGGCGCTCGCAGGGAACGCTATACGGTAACGCATGAAACAATACCTGCAACGGATCACAATGCGAGCACATTGGCGCGCCGCGCCGCGCGCGTGCGGACTCCCCGGGGCCGCCCTTTATTCCTCGTCGTTTTGGCGGTACACGCGCAGCCCACTTCTTGCTCTGCTGAGGCAGCCATACAGTAGCACAGGCCCCAAGGCCGCAGGTCTCGCTAGCGGCTGCGGCCAAGCCGCCGCCTCGGCAGCACGCGGTACGCGCACAGCAACACACACACACACACACACACACACACCGCGTGCGGCGGCCCCGCACGCCACGGGGCATAGCAAAGCAGATTGCCCATCGCTCGGGCGGCGCGGACGGGCCCTGGGCTGCCGCCCTGGCAGCGGCCCACGGCCGTCCGCGCATACAGCAACTGACGCCTCCGCGGCGCCGCACAGCAACAACAACAACAACGAGCTGCCGGTTATGCGTGTGCCGCGCTGCCTCGAGCGCGCACTCCAGGGACCACGCAGGCCCCGGCATTGCGCCGGCCGGCAAACCAAGACCACGCAATACGAGCGCACGCGCCGCATGTTTCAGCGGCGCCGGCGCTAGGCTTCCAGCCATACCAGCGACATCAATCAACGCCACCCGCATCGCGCCATCCCGCCAGCCCCGCGGCCGGTGGGCCGGTGGCCGATTGATGCATGGTCAGCAGCGATCTTCGCATCGCTGGCGTTGCAGCCAGGTCACGAATCATCACGAATGCAACCCGCAGGTCGTCACAACCGCTCGCGATGGCGCCAGGACCGGGCCGACTGCAGAGCGATGAGTCCCGCAGCGAGCCATCACAACGCACGCGGAGCTCCGCTTGCTTGCATCCATGGCGCAAGCGGGACACGAGCCGAGGTACCCAGACGTGCCACTGCACTATCTGAGGGCGCTCCGCGCCCCCGCGCACGCCACCCAGGCCGCGGCGCGGCAGGGCGTCAGCGCTGCGGCGCTGGGCGCTCGCCAGGCCGCGCAGCCGCCCACGCCCTGCTCGCCGCCGCCGCAGAGGACGTTGGACATGACTCCCAGGAAGCTGCCC
>BDDC01001966.1:0-17776 GCA_001662425.1 Chlamydomonas sphaeroides | reverse complement strand
CCCGTCCCCGTCCCCGTCCCCGTCCCCGTCCCCGTCCCCGTCCCCGTCCCCGTCCCCGTCCCCGTCCCTATCCTCATCCTCAGCAGCGCAAGCAAGCCTCGCGTCCCCAGCCGGGCGAGGGCGGCGCCGGGTCCGGGGGCGGGGCTGCCAGGTCCTGGGCTCGAGAGCCCCACCTTGAAGGTGCCCAGGTCGCGGTTGTTGATGCCTAGCAGCTGGTTCTCCACGCCCGGCAGCTCCAGCACGCGCGCCAGCTCGCCCTCGGTGTGGACCTGCACGGCACGAGCGGGCGGCGCAGGCGGAGCAGGCAGGAGGGCAGGCAGGCGTTGGCAGGGCAGCGCGTGTGGGGCGGCGGCCGGCGGAGCTGCCGCGCTCGCTGCCCTGCTGTGGCCTGGCCGAGTCCGTGGCCGCGGGCCTACAGTCGGGCGGCGACGCCCGTGACGCGCTGTGTCCTGGGTTCTTGGCACCGAGGCGAGCGCAGGGCAAGCCCAGCCCTCTGCCCCAGGCGTCGGCGCACCTCTATGAGGCAGGACATGCCCAGGTTGTTGGCGGCCTGGCAGCAGGCAGGCAGGCAGGCAGGGAGCGGGCGGGCAGGCAGGCGGGCGGAGGGACGTGCGTTAGGTGGCGCCACGCTTCTCAGCAAGCAAGCAACGGGGCCCCGATGAGCAGCCGGCGGCCTGCCCGCGCAGCCCGCGGCCATTGCTGACGTGCGCCGGCTTCTTGGACGCCGCTCCCCAGCCTTCCTTCCTCCCCTTTCCCTCCCGCATCCCGCATCCCGCAGGAGGAGCTACCCCGGCCCCCAGGCACCTTCATAAGGTAGGTCAGGTCGGCGTTGGGCAGCACCGCCGCGATGAGCAGGATGGCGTCGGCGCCGCTGCGGGTGCGTGTTGGCGTGGGAGCGGCGCGGCGTCGGCAGGTGCCCAGGACGGCAGGTTGGGTGGCCGGACTTGCAGCGCGCGCCAGCGCCGGGAGGGCTCACAGCAGTCGCGCAGGCCACTGCGCTGCGCTGCCTTAGTCCTCACGACGGCCCCCCCGAATCCCGTACTCCGGGAGGCCGCCCCGTCGCGCGACTAGGCGGGCGGCCCCGGTGGCAACGCCCCGACCGCGACAAGGCCACTGCCAGCCGTATGCCGCGCAGGGCCCCACCCCGCCTGCCCCTGTGCCAACCAAACCTGGCTCGCCCTGCGGCCCCACCTGGCGCGCGCCTTGAACACCTGGTACGCCTCCACGATGAACTCCTTGCACAGCAGCGGGCACGTCACGCCCGCCGCGCGGATGCGGGTCAGGTTCTGGAACGAGCCCTGCGCACGAAGCCGGTGGAACCATGCGATGATTAGTTGCAGCGAGCGAGCGAGCGCCCGTGGCACCCCGCACACAAACACGGCAGCACAGGGCACCAACCAAGCGGCAGCTCGCGACCGCGACCCCAAGCGGCACCTGCCACCGCGCACGGCAGCAGCCCACCGCGCCGACCCCTCTTCCGCGCCACCGCTGCGCCGCAACCCGCGCGCCGCACCGGCACTCGTGCATGCCCGCGTTTGCGCAGCCCCACTCCGAGGCCTCGCACCGCCCGTCCCCTGCTGCCAGCCGCGCCCTCTTGCCTGGAAGAACTTCTCGTCGGTCAGCACCGACAGGCAGGCCGCGCCGCCGCGCTCGTACGCCTGCGCGATGCGCACGGGGTCGAAGTCCGGCTGGATGACGCCCTTGGAGGGGGAGGCCTTCTTCACCTCGGCGATCAGGCCTGGCCGGCCTGCGGCGGGGTTGAGGCGGCGCGATGCGGCCGGGGCCGTGGGTCAGCGACTCCCCGGACTGCCACGCGACAGATGCCAGAGGCAATGCAGATAGGTATAGAGGGATTGAGTGGCGGCAGCGGCGGCGCCGGAGTGCGTGTGGCGCCTCACGCAGCGACGCACCCGTCGCCTGAGTCTTGGCCAGCACGGCCGCGCGGAAGTCGCGCGCCGGCTCGGCCTTCTTGGCGAGCGCCTGCAGCATCACCAGCGGCTGCTTCTCACGCATCACCTCCACCTCGCGGGCCTTCCACCTGTCGGGGCGGGGCGGCAGAGTGGTACATGATGGGGGATGTGGCGGGGGATGCGGCGGGAAGGGACGTGGCCACGCTGGCGCACAGGCCAGGCGCCACGGGGATTTCATCCTGCGCTGCGGCAGAAAGCTGTGCCAATCATGTTCCGGGGCTGCATCACGCACCACACGATCTCCTCCAGGATGTTCTGGGGCTTGTTCTCGTCCGGCAGGCCGCCCACGCGGAAGGCGTGGGGGCCGCACCTGCGGCGATGGCAGGGGACACTCCGGCTTGGCAGCGAGCGGCTGACATGACCAGCGCGCCCGGGGGCGCCGCTGGGTCACCGTAGAATGCGCGAGCCAGCCGTAGCTTACGGCTGCGTGTCCACGCCGTGGGGCGGGCGGCGACGGATGGTCACCTCGCCAGACATCTGCGCGCAGGGCAGAGGCAGACGCGCAGAGGATCGCGCAGCCCAATTGCGCCATGACATTGTGGCCACTTCCAGAGTTATGGTCCAGGCGCGACCAGCGCATGGCTCGCTGTGGACGCCGCAGACGCTCTGCTTACTTGCGCCTGCGCTGAGCACGTCACGCGCAGGTTTGTCCTCCACGCACGGGCAGCGCTGCGGTGCGTGCTAGACGGGCCGAGCCGGCCCTGTGCGAGCTGCATGGTCGAGAGCGCTCAAGGACAGCGCAGAGGCTGACTGTGGTATCAATCACAATATGTACTCTATAAGGCAGTGGAAGAGCAAACTGGGCTTGGCAGAAGACTTGCACAATTCAGCACCGATGAAGCCAACGTTGAAGCCAACACCCGAGGTTCCACCCCAGTCCAATATCCACATAACATTAATACCATCATCATTAAGAGTATGCGCTCCAGCAAACAACAACACGCAAAGGGCCACCGTGCCAAGGCCAAACAGCAGGACAACTCGCGCGAGATAGCGAGTTACTACACCAAGGTCTACGGGGAAAGGTTAGAGGCCCTGCGCTTGGCGGCGGCGCGCTGGTCTCGGTCCTTGCCCAACGGCGGCGTGTCCGTGGACGTCCGGACGTCCGGAACCGCCGCCAGCCTCACAGCCGCCGCCCCGCCCCTGCCCCCGCCCAACCGCTCCGCTCTGTCCAGATGGCCTGCACTGCGCGAGGCGCTACTGCGCCCTACCGCCCACGCAGCTGTCGCCAACGCCTTCGTCCCGGATGCCGCCAGCGCGTCGGCCGCTGCTGCCAGCGGCCTGGCGCCGCTGCTGGCCCTGCCACCAGCGCTCCACGCGCACGCCCTGCCGGCCCGGGCGCCGACCGCCAAAGCCACCTCATCCACAGCCGCGCTGGCGTCCTACCCGCCTCCGCCGCTTGACAAAGTCACTGCGCTGCGCTGCTGGTACTGGCTGGACCTCGCGTCCGTGCTGCCCGTCTTGCTGCTAGCGGTAAGTCGTGCTGCTAGCAGCAAGTCGTGCTGCTAGCGGTGAGTCCCAACACGCCCGGCAGCCTTGCATGAGCTCCGCGCCAACCCCACCACTAGCTGCACCCAAACCTAGATCCGCCCAACGCGGAGACGGCACTCACCGCATCGCTACGGCCCCTGCCTGCCCGCCGCCCCCGCCGCCGCCGCAGCCGCGCAAGGGCAACGCCGTGCTCGACATGTGCGCTGCGCCCGGCGGCAAGAGCGTCATGCTAGCCCAGCGGCTGTTTGGGCCGCACGCCTTGCTGCCTGCGCCACCGCCGCCGCCCGCGCCCGCGGCGGCGCCGGCCTCGGCGGGCGGGGGCCAGGGTCCGGCCGCCGAGGCCGCCGCTGGGCCCCAGGCCTCGGCTCCGCAGCCGGGACCGAGCGCCGAGGACGCATCGCAGCCGGCCGAGCGCGCGGAGCAGCAAGCCGAGCCGGTGGCGGAGCCCGGGGCGGGGCCAGCGGCAGCTCCAGCAGCGCCGCCAGGAGGGAAAGAGGAGCAGGTGCAGGCGCGGCCTGGGCCCGCGGCCCGCCCGCAGCCGGCGGCGGCGCACAGCCTGCCGCTCATGTTCCTGGCGCCGGGCAAGCTGGTGGCCAACGAGCCCGACCGGCCGCGGCTGCAGCGGCTGCAGCGCGTGATTGAGGAGTACGTTCCGGCCGCCAGCAGGGCGCACGTCGAGGTGTGGGGTCAGAGGGAGAGGGGCTGGGGTTGGGGGCGGTGGGGCCGTGACAAGGGTTGTGCGCGTGATCGTGGGCACGGGGCCAGCGGCCGAGCCTCGTGGGGCTGGCGCGGGAGGGCAAGCGCCGGGGCCGGACCGCCTGGCGAGAGGAGCGCCGGAGCAGCCCGAAGCGCGCGGGCGGCGAAACGGGCGGCAAAAGGAATGAGGCCCGCTGGCAGCCAGCGGGGGCGTAGGGTTGCGCCGGCAGCGCCGCACCCTAGCCGCTGAGGCATGCCCCCCACCTCTGCTCGCTGCCTGCTGCCGCCCTGGCGCCGCCCCTGGCCCGCCAGACCACCAACTATCGCGGCCACACCTACTGGGGCCGCAACCAGGTGTGGACCTTAGCTGGGGGCTGCACGCTGCAGGTTGCGCACTCCGCGGCCACCCCGCAGCCACCCCGCAGCCGTACTGACGCTCTTGCTCCTGGGGGGCCGCAGCCTTGCTCGGCAGGGACGCAGGGACTATGCCTCCCCCCTCCGCCAGCGCCCGCACGAACCCTGCGCCATCCTCCCCTTGCCTGTCCCCGCCCTTCCAGGGCGCCTCCTACGACCGGGCCCTGGTGGACGCGCCCTGCTCCAGCGACCGCCATGTGCTGCAGCACGCCGCCGCGGCGGCGGGCGGCCGCGGCGCCGTCGCCGCCTCCGACTGGTCGCTGGAGGGCTGCCGCCGCATCGCTGACGAGCAGCTGCAGGTGGGGGCCGGAGCGGGGCGGGGCGCCGCGCGGGCGCATGGACACAGGAGGGTCAGCGCCGGGGAAGCGCGCGGGCACGGTTGGGGCTTCGTTGCGGCCGCTTGGCGCCGGCCTAGGGGCGCCTGGCTGGCCACGCGCTCGCATCGCTCATGCGTGCCGCTTCTTCGGCCCTCCTCGTCACGGCTGTGTCCATGGCCCATGCCCCCGTGCTCCCCCCTCTGCCCCGCCGCACCATGTACCCCCCCCTCTGCCCCGCCGCAGCTGTGCCTGGCAGCCATGCGCGCTCTGCGGGTGGGCGGGCGGCTGGTGTACAGCACCTGCTCGCTGGCGCCGCTGCAGGTGGGCCGGGGAACGGGGACGGCACCGCCACCGCCGCGCCGCCCTGACGGCCCCGCGCAGCCATGCGCCCGGCGGCGCCTGCACCTCGCGGCGGCCCTACGTGGCCTGCTTGGCGGCCCTCGCAACGGAGAAACACGTGTATGTGTGTGCGCCTGACCGCCTCCCGGCGCACGTGGGCCGTGGCTTGAGCGCGCCCTGGCGCCTGCCCGCCGTCTCCTCGGCCGGCCGCCGGCCCACTCGTCCTCCCCCACGCCCGTGCAGAACGACGACGTGGTGGAGCGCCTGCTGCGCCGCTGCGGCGAGGCCTGCGTGCGCGTGCTGCCCGCACTGGATGAGCTGCGGTCCGAGCTGGCGGCGGTGCTGGCGGCGGGGTCGGGCGCGGCGGGGTCCGAGGCCGGGACGGGGCCGGTCGTGGGCGGGGACGTGGAGCGGCTGATGGGGGTGGAGGCCACGCGGCACGGCGCCATCTGCCTGCCCGACCGCGGCGGCTGGGGCCCCATCTACGCGGCGGTGGTGGAGAAGCTGGGCGAGCTGCCGGGCACGGGCATGGAGGCGGGCGCGGCGGCGCTGCTGCGGCCGGTGGCGTCGAGCGAGGACGAGGAGGACGAGGGCGAGGAGGGCGAGGCGGGCGAGGAGCCGGCGGCGGGCGGTGGTGAGGGCGCGGCCTCGTGACGGCCGCGTCGGCGTGGGCATGGCGCTGGCGGGCTGATTGGCGCGAGCGTTGCATGGGCTGGACGGGCGGGCGCTGCGGCGGTGCTGTGCCGGGCAGACACGGGTGCTTACAGGCGGGAAGCATGGCCCGGCGAGGCCCCCTCGGCTGCGAGCCCAACTGGGAAACAAGGTCTCGCTCCGCGAAGGCCGTGCAGTCACAACCAGGGGTCTCCCTTGGTCACAACTCCCCCGCCGCCAGCCGCCGCAGCGCGCCCTTTCTTGGCTGTGCCACCGACCCCGCCCGCCTGCAGGCCTGCAGCCCGCCAGCGCCCATGTCGTGCCACAGCCCGGCCTGCCCCCTCCTGACGTCCTGAGCCATGGTCCTTGGCGGCCGCGCGCCTCGGCAGCTGCGCACCCTGACTGCCGTGCCATGCCTGCCATGCCATGCCATGCCTGCCGTGCCATGCCTGCCATGTCATGCCTGCCCTGCCCTGCCTGCCGTGTTGCGGCTGGGGCCGCCCCATGTACGCGCGCGCACACGGCCACAGCATTGACGAGCAGCAGACCATAGATTGGAACGGAGCACAGCGAAACTCGGGTACGCAGCAGCCACGAGCACTGGCCCACACCATGTTGTCGCTGGGTCAAGGATGAGCAGGCCCCCTGGCGCCCAGGGCGCGCCGCAGGTTCGTCTCATCATAGCCTGTAGCTGGGCCGCCCCTCGCGGTACTCACCAGCCTGCACGGCCCACCACCTGCGGGGCGTGGGCCGCACGACACGCGAGCAGGGCCGCCTGTGGCCTAGAGTGGAGGAGACCTTGCCCAGCGGATCTGTGTGGGTGCCACACTCTGCAGCGCGACTACAGAGCGCCCAGGCTAGCCGGCGCATCGTGGCACCCATACGAGTTGGCTGGCAGGTCCCCCCCCCGGGCCCTCACCGGAGGCAGCCGTCCGGGCCCTCCAGCCGCGTCGTACGCGTCACAGCCAGCGTCAGCACCCCGCGCTGCTGCAGCAACGCCAGCGCCTGAGGGGGCCAGAGGCAGGCAGGGGCGGGCGTCACGCCGCATCACGAGGGGTGAGCAGTGTGCGGCCGGCGTAACGCCGCGCCGCTACGCAGGGCCTCTGGGCCCTGGTGCAGCCGCCCCCCGTGTCCCTTGCCCCCCTGAACCCACCGCGCCGATCCGCTCGTCGTCACTGACCACGCAGACGCACTCGGGCGGGCCGTCAGCGCCACCCCGGCCGCCGTTGCCACGCAATGCGGCCGGTGCCCCCCGGGCGCCGGCTGCAGCCCCCCGGCCTCTGGCTGCAGTGCCCCGGCCGGAAGACGGCTTGGGCGGAGCCAGGACCTGCGGCGTGCACCGCGGGGAGGGTGTACAGTGTCGTGAGGTCGCGCCCCCTCGCCCTGCGGACCACGCCGCCAGCCTGGGGGCCACGCCCGCGTGCCGCCACATCGCGGCCTACAGCGCTCCCTGCTGTACATGGGAGCCCCATCTTGCCCCCGCCTCCACCCACATCCTCTTGCCCCCACCGCCCGCACAGAGCCGCGCCCCGAGTCCATCACACGTACCTGCGCGACGCCCGAATGTGCTGCGCTAGGCCCAAACAACACGTGGCCAACCCTCACGCCCCCACCGCCGTACCCAGGCGCACACGAACCCAGCGCCCCCATGCCCCGCGGGACCCCACCTGCGCCAGCCGCGCCAGGCCCTGCAGCAGCGCCTCGCCTGCCGCCTCCTCCGGCGACGACGACGACGGCTGCACCGCAGGCACGCCGTGCATGTGCAGTCCGGGGGAGCCCCACGCGCCCCTCGAGACCGCGCCGCCGCCTGGCGATGGTGGCGGGCGCGAGGGCACGGGCGAGGGCCGCCACGACTTGGAGCCCGGGCGCTCGGGCGCCTCCGCCGCAAACAGGTCGTCGATGTGGCGGCCCCGCATCAGCAGCTCGCGCGCATACAGGAACTCCTGGCAGGGCGAGGCGTGGCGGGATCGGGCGTGGGGCATGGCGTCTCTGGCCGCCGCCCCTGCTTTCGCTCATCGCAAGCTGTGCGCTTGCGTGCCGAGAGGCGCGAGGCGCGAACGCTGTGAGCAGACGCCGGCACCTTTGGGTTTAGCTCTGGCGGCGCCGCGTCCTCGGCCTCGTCCTCGGCCTCCTCCTGAACGCCCACCGGCACGCGCAGGGGCACCGGCCGCCCGCGAGCCCACATGATCTGAGCGCGCGCGTCGGCCGCCGTTGCGGCCAGCAGCGGCTGCTGGTGCTCCGCAGCGAAGTGCTGCAGCAGCGCCAGGCGCGTGGGGTGCGCGGAGCGGCACAGCGGGCAGTCATGCGCGCCGCCCGCCAACGCCGTCGGTCGAGCGCGGCGGCGCTTGCTGGTCGCGGTGCCTGCCGGCGGCGGCGGCGGCGGCGGCTCCGGCGGTCCGCCGTCGCCACTTGCCCCGCCGGCTTCGCCGCCGCCATCGCTGGGCGGGAGCACCCAGGTGCGCAGCTGCTCGGCCTGCCGGCGCAGCGCGGGCGCCCTCGGGGGGTCCCTCAGGAACAGGTGTACGGCATGTACGACACCATACTGCCGGAGCGTACGGCACAGCGAGTCCAGTGCGCCGATGAGGTCGGGCGAGGCGCCAGCCAGGCCGGCGACGGCCAGGCGCGAGGGCGGCCCCGGCTGCGGCGCGCGTGCGGCCTGCTGCTGCCCCTGGCTTTGCATTGGGGGCTGCTGCGAGAAAGGCCGTATGGACTCTGTGTCCCACAGCAGCGTAATGCGGGGCGCTGGCTGCCAGGGCCGCAGCAGCGGCGGCAGGGACTTGGTGCCCGCGTCGGGGCCGCTGCCAGTGTCCGGTAGCGCACCTGCACTCAACGCCAGGAGGGGTCCATGGTGTCAATGGTTATGGTAGGTCAGTCAAGTAGTGCCGGCAGGCCTGCGGCCGTCGTCCCTGCCCCGGGCTTGCCAGTTGCGCGTTGGCGCCGAGCCTCGTCCAGGTACCACTCCCGCAGCCGGTCGCGGGCGACGGGCTCCAGCTCCAGGCCAGCGGCCGCGTACTCGGCCACGAAGCCCTCCGCTGCTGCGAGGTCTGCGCCGCTGGGCGCCGCACGCAGTGGCTGGGGGCCGCGAGCCGGATGGCGCCAGCAGACACGGGGCGGCTGCACCGCCGTCGCCGTCAAATAGTGCGAGCTACCCACCACGTCACTTCGCCAGGCTTTGCCTTGCATGGGTATGGTTGGGCGTTTGAGCCGACTAAGCGACCTGGTTGTTGCGATGCGTTTGAAACCTTTCTCCTGGAGCAGTGCGCGTCGACACTAGCATTGCTGCATGCTAGGCAAGCATTGCTGTCTTGCAAATCGAGCGCGCGTACACGTGGATGTCTGCGAAGAAGGATCGTTCAGGTCGTCGCTTACAGCTTTGGCAGCATGGAGCAAGGTAGCTCCTGGTAGTGAGAGCTCCTGGTTAACAACTGAGAGTGCCGAAGACCCAAGGACCACAAGCACTAACCCCGCGCGGGCAACCCCGCGCCACTCCTTGCCGCCGGGTCAGGGCGACCGTGGCAACGCCTGCAATCTGCTGCAATCCGGGTCGGCCCTGCCTGTCATTATTCAAAATAGGTATCACTTTTCCCAAATTCAACGCCTGAGCTTCACGCCTTCACCCTTCACGCACGCGAAGGTCCCGGCCAGTGCCGCACCAGGCCGCCTCGCGGCGTCGCGGGCCGCCCCTGTTCACCGCCGGCCGCCGCGCCGCGGCCTGCCGGTCCATCCGTTGCGCTGCCATGCATCCAGCTGCTTGCAGCAGAAGCCCAGCTCCTGGCACTTGCCGCACAGCTCCTCCGGGTGGGGCTTGGTGAGGTCCTGCTCCTCGCTGGGCTTCTCCAGGGGGCGCTGCTTGAAGGGGTACACCATGCGCTTGCAGCGCTGGCACTGCTGCCCCGTGTTGGCCCATGAGTTGCCGCTGCACCACAGCCGATCGCAGCGCTCGCAGCGGAAGGTGCCGAAGCAGCGCTTCTTGCCCTGGTAGGGCGTCAGGCCAGCCGAGGGCATGTCTCCCACAGACAGTCAGGGCAGCTGCGTCGTGTGTATGTCAGCAGAGCTGTGAGATTTGTGAGGCTGGCAATCTGTGTGCTGTTTGCATTACGATGCGGTCCTCGGGGCCCAGCGCGGGGCGCGGCAGTGCGTCACGGGTGACCGTCACGGGTTAAACCTGTCCCAGCTGCGCAATGGTGCATGGCTCGCCACAAGAAGAGGCCACTCAGACCAGACCCCACGGTCGGTCATAATGCGGTCACACATGGTCGTACCACACGCTGAAGTCTTCAGGGGGCGGGCACCCATAAAATAGAAGAGCGCAGTGGATGTCTGTGCTCGCAACTCAGTCACGGGTTATACAGACCGGCGCCACCCAGCAATAAGCTTTCCTAGGACCACTATCGCATCCAGCCACCCCATTTGGCTACACGATCAATCAATTAAAGACGGCGGCTGACGGCGCATGCTGGGTGCAATAGGTGCAGAGGTTGCCTCTAGCCAGCGCGCCATGCGGCCAACGCATCGAAGTCCTCTCCGCCACCGCCTCCTGATGTCACACGCCATCCACAGCCAACAATACACAGCTCCACCATTCGCAGCCGGGATGAATGAATACAGTATCACAGCAAACCCTCCATCTGCAACGCGAGCGTCCCATGACACCAGCGTCAGAAAGGGTCAGAAGCCGCACTAGTCAACGCGCACTGGCATGTTCGGCCAGCGCATCCTGCCAGAATTTTGCCGTTTATGGTATCTACATGCGAACAGGTCACGCAATCGCGCAGCCGCACTGAGGAGCCACCCCGTCCAACGGCCCCTCCTCGCCCTCAGCCTCTGGCCCTTGGCCATCGCCACTCCCCCGTGCTCTCCCTGGACGCGCCGCGGCGCTCTGCTGCCTCCGCGCCTCCGCAACTTCAACCGCACGACCAAGCAGATCCAGCAGCAGCTGCTCAGCCTCCACCAAACCCTCCAGGGTCAGGCGCATGGCTGGGTCGGCCACCGCCACCACGGCCTCACTGCTTTGGCGGGCCGCAGCACCGGCTGGGTTCAACCGCATCGCCGCCACGCCCCGCGGCTGGTGCTGGATGCCGGGCGGCCGGCGGCGCGCACCAGACGGCGGCGTGCCCTGCTGCATGTGAGACGTGGGTGTGGCGCTGGCTCCGCCAGAGGGCGTGCGCTGCTGCGGGGTCGCCACCGTGCCGAGGGAGCGTGAGGGGGTGGCGGTGACAGAGGGCGTGCCCGAAGCGCGGGCGCGGGAGCTGCCGGCGCTACCCACGCTGCTGGTGCGCTGGCGGGTCATGGCAGGTGAAGCAGAGGCGCAGGACTTGGACAAGGCGGTGCTGCTGCGCCCTGCGCGGCCGCCAGAATTCTGGCTCGGGTTGGCGTCAGCGGGGCCTGGGGATGTGTCAGAGCACCCAGGCCGGAGCGAGTATCGCTGTACTTGGCGCTGCAGGGCTGGGTGCCGGCTGGCTGGCGTTACACTGGCGTCCGCGCCAAGCTCCTGGTCTGGGGCCCGCGTGTCCATCGGCGCGCCTGCGGAAGCCAGCTGACTGCTCTCCTTGGCGGCCGCACCTGTTTCAAGGGCAGGAGGGGCCCGTGGAGGGGGGGCCAAGCGGGCAGCGGACGGGGGGGGGGGGGTTTGATTATCGGACGTTGCATCATGATAACATCGCCCTTCAACACCCTTGACAATTCAAGTGCTCAGCCCGGGTCCTGGTCGCATCCACTCGGGGATGCGTTGACCAGGCGGTTGCTGCCCAAATGCAGCACCCGTCTCGGGAGAGACAACTTCCGGTGATAACTAGTTGCACGTCTACTGATATAGCCTCCTTTACCCTGTCAAGGCCCCCTGGTGACAGGGTCAACGCACCTGGGACATCAGCGTTGACCGTCGCTTCCACCGATTCCGCCAGGAGAACTTGAGACTCAATGTATAGTGCATTTAGAAGCTCTAGATCGTTAAAAGCTGTAATTGCCGACTGCGCGCATGCCGATGCAGCCATGGGAAGAAGTGTTGCTTTGAGGTAAATTGTTCGCTAGCCAAGTCTAGTTGTACGCATATCAATGCGGCGTCGCAAGGCAGCCGGGTATATGCGGGTAGGGCTCTATAGAACTTCCGCGTGCATCAGAACCTTGAGCCCAGCAATCAGGGCGTCTAGCCTCACAGCAGCCATAGTTTTGTTGTCGTTTGCTTACTTGTTACATCGCAGCAGTCTAAAGCCGCCGACAAACCCATATTAGCGTCGACCGCCGACAAGCTCCTGCCATAATTTGTGCTGCAGAGTTGCGGAATTGCATTGTTGCACAGGAAGCACACGACTTGAAGCAGAAAACGTCGACAGCTTGCGGTGTGGCCACCGCGCACGAGCATGCGGTCGGCGCTCGCCGAGCGCGCCGCTAGCTCGGCGGGATGCTCAACATCGTATGCAACAACGTCACGGTGCAGGGGGCGTGGCAGACTTGTGGCAAGGTAGGAAGCTCCGCTGTTGTGAGCTCGACGTGTGTGGCTCGCCTAACGCCAGCGCCTGCACCGCGAACGTGGTGAATTGTCCCGCTACGGCAACAGGTGTGCTGCCCAGCCTAGGACTTTTCACGGGTCCGCGTCGCCGGAGCGGGTGAGGTCTTGTGTCCGCTGACCTGCCAACCGCGATTGCAGAATCCTTCCGCGGCCCAAGCCACTCAGCATATTGACTTTGATGCACCCAACGCTGCAGGATCCATCGAATCGCTTACATGTGCCGTCTTCGCGGTCTGGCGGTTCCGTGGCTGCCGGAGCTGCGACAGCCCCGGCATCGCCAAGTCGGGGCGGCTTGCGCTCGCTACCTGGAGACCTCGTCGTGAGCAGCATTCCCGACTCGATTCCCAGCTTGGAGGACCTTGAAACCCTGCACTATGCAGCGCTGCAGGTCGGTCAGACGCGGTCCCGTCGCACGCGTGGGGCCGGTCCACAGCCGCGGGAGCCACCTCCTCCCCCTCCACCTCCCCCACCGCCCCTGGACTTCGGCGACGTGGAGCACGACGTCGACGAAGACGTGAAGCGCGCGTTTGACAGCGCGATGGAGTTCCATTTTAATTCGACTGTCAAGGACGCGCGTCAGAACGAGTCCGAAGCCAATCGGCGCCAGCCATCGGCGTCCGCTGCTTCTGCCGCCTCGCCCGCGCAGCAGCCCCGTTCGGCATCGTCGCGTTTGCAGCAGCAGCCCGCGCCGCCCAGCCGTCCTGCACAAGAAGTAGGCAGCGGCCCCGGCGCTGGCAGGTGGAGTGTCAGCCGGCGGCTGAACGACAGCCAAATGCACCTGACCATGGCCATCAAGGCCGTGCAGGTGCGCACCGGGGGCCCGGGGCACTTTATTGTCGTGGACAGAGAGTGAAAGGGCTGCGTGTTTGGGCTGGACGCAGCCGCTGAGCACAGTATCCGAGCGTCGGTCCCCGCCGAAGCCTGTGCCATCAGCACCGCGCCTGCCACCTAGCGCGCCGACACTGACGCCGCTGCTGCTGCCGCTGCTCCACATTGGCCGTCCTCCCTCAGGACTGGCGGCAGCTACCTCGCCTGGTGGAGGAGCGCGCGGGCGGGGGCGCTCACCTGGACCCCTTTAACGCCGTGGCGCTGCTGACCCACTTGGCGCAGCTGCTGGCGGCGGCGCCGCCGACGCCGGCCGACGTGGCCATGCTAGAGCGCATGCAGGTGCGGGCCCCGTGCTAGCCGCGTCCTGGCTGGGCGGGTCCGCTTGCGTTGGGACCTCCCTGCGTGCAGCGTCCTCCCCCAGCGAGTGCAGCGAGGGACACATTCGTGACCGCGACCGTGTCGGCCGGCCGCCTTGTGTGGTGCACCGCAGGCGGCTGCGCTGGATGTGGTGGAGGGCAACATGCACGAGTACCGTGCGAGACAGGTGCGCCCGCACGCTACAACCCGCCTGCACTGCTGCGCACCCGGCGGCTCCCGTGGCGGCCCGAGCGGTGCCGATAAGGACCGGCAGGGCGGGACTGCGGCTATTCACCCAGCACGCTCTGACACGCGTCATACGGTGCTTGAGCCAAGTTCCGCGGGTGTGACACGGTCCGCCGCAGGTGGCCAACCTGACGTGGGCGCTGGCGCGCCTCGGGCTGCCCAGCGGCGCGGCCTTCATGCGGGATCACCTGCTGGCCGCATCCTACCCGCTGCTGCCCTGGTGAGACCGCGGCGCTCGCATGCCGGGGCCCCGCGCCGAGCTGCGGCTGGCATCCCCCCAACCTATTCCACAGGCGCGCCGTGCACTGCCCTGCGGCATGTTTCTTGCCGTGCCGTGTCCACATGCCCGGCGCCTTGTGCGATACCCGCTCCCCCGGCGAGCAGGTACGAGCCGCAGCACCTGTCCAACACGCTGTGGGCGCTGGCGGCCGCGGGCGTGGCCCCCGACGACGGGTGGCTGGAGGAGTACCTCACGGCGGCCTTTGTGGCGCTGCAGAAGCGCGCCTTCGTGCCGCAGGAGCTTGCCAACTGCCTGTGGGCGCTGGAGCGGCTGGGCGTCATGCCGGACCAGGTGCGCCGGGGCACCTGCGCAACGCGACCTCGCGGCTCGCTGCACGGTATGGACTGGCCTTGGCGCAGCGGTGGGCGCGTCGGGCTGAAAGCGCCGCTGCCTGCCCTCCACACGCAGGACTGGATGGCCGCCTTTTACGACTGCGTGGGCGCCGCGGTGCCCAAGGCCAACGGCACAGACTGCTCCAGCCTGTTGTCCAGCATGGCCCTGATGGGCCTCCCGCAGCAGCGCCCGCAGCCCGTGACCGCGGTCGCCGACGGCCTCGCCGAGCGCCTGCACCACCTGCTCGCCGCCAGCGCCCCGGCCGCGGGCCGCAAGGCCGCGCCGGCGCCCGGTGTGCGGGTGCCGCGTCATGCCCGCTCGCTCGCGGCGCCGTCGGCCTTGGCCTCTGCGCCGGGGTTGGCGGACGAGGTGTCGGACCAGTCCATCGCCAACTCGCTGTGGGCGCTGGCGGTGATGGGGCTGCAGCCCAGCGACGGGCTGTGGGCGGCGGCCATGGGCGCGCTGCGGGCGCGGCTGGCGGACCCAACGCGGCTAGCGCCCGGCGTGAGCAGCGTGGCGCTGACCATCGTGCTGTGGTCGGCCAACTCGCTGGGCCGGGCGCTGCCGGGGCCGGTCATGAGCCAGGTGTACGGCCGCGTGCGGGCGGCCCAGATGGCGGCCATGGAGCCGCGCAGCCTAGCGACCATGGTGGGTGCGAAGGCGCGGGGCCGGCAGGGGATGTTGCTTGGGCAAGATGCGCCAAGCTCAAGGCCTTGCGTGCTTCAGCTTGTCCTTGCCTGGCTCGGCTGGTCGTTGGATATCTGGGCGCAGCCGCTGGCTTCTCGCGTCACCTAGGGCGCGGTCTTGTGTCCAGGGTGGCTGGTGCGAGCTGCAATCTGCCCCGCCCCGGCCGCAGGTGTGGGCGATCGGCACAGCGCCGGAGGGCCAGGCGCGGCCGCCGGCAGACTGGGTGGCCGACGCCATCGCCGCCAGCGGCCACGGTATGGCTTCCCTGGGCTCGCAGGTGCGGCGGCGACCGCGTTAAACCGACTTGCTCGAACCGAATTGCTCGGACCGCACCCCCTGCATTTCAGCTGCCCGGGTTCCCGCGTGCGATCATAGCGCCAAGGCACTGCTTGCCCCGCCACATCCTGCCCTCCCGCGCGGCGTTCGACCCCCCAGTCCGCCAGTAACCTGCTGTACGGCATGTCCCGGCTGGGCGCCCGGCCGCCGCCCGTATGGATGTCGGGCCTTGTCAACCACTTTCACCGCAGCGTGGCCGCTGAGGTGGGATCGCCCGCGCCTGGAGGCCGGTAGGGGCCCGTGCCCTAGCTGCCACGTAGCGCAGCCGGCAAGATACCCGCACCAGCTCACCTTGCCTGGCCATGCCTTCCGCACCCCCGGCGGCCTTCGCCTCGAGCTGTCGGGCTGTTCGAGTAGGGGACCCCGTTAGCGTACCTATCTTCGCCGCCCTTCCTCCCGCGTCCCGCGCGGCGTGTTCCGCAGGCCAGCGGCCAGTCCCTGGCCAATGTGCTCTGGTGCCTGGCCAACATGGGCTACCACCTCAACGCCGAGGGACTGGCCATCCTGGCCGGGCTCGTGCGGACGCGGCTGCAGGCCTGGCACGACCAGCCGCTGCAGCACCAGCGGCCGCCTGCCCCCCGGCAGCGCGGCGCCGCGGCGGCGGCGCCGTCGCCGCCTCCGCCGTTCAACGCGCAGGAGGTGTCCAACGTGCTGTACGCGCTGGCGGTCATGGGTTACAGCCCGGCGGCGGGGGACACGCTGCCGGTGCTGCTGCTCGAGGCGGCGCGCGCGCGGCTGGGCGAGGCGAACGCACAAGAGCTGAGCACGTTGCTGTGGAGTCTGGCCATGCTGCAGGTAAGGGGCGGGGCAGTGGGCCCATGCGCAGCCAGTGCCGGGGCGGCGCGATGCCCCATAGCCCCCCGGCAGTGCTGTCATGCTGCATCACGCTGCACGCGCGCACAGCGCCATAACGTGTCGTGGCTTGCGCGCTGCCCGCTCGTCCACGACAGGTCATGCCGCCGGACGCCTGGCTGTCCGACTTCTTTGCCGCGACCATCGCCCGGCTGCCCACTTTCTCGGCGCGCGACTTGGCGCAGAGCCTGTACTCCGCGGCCAAGCTGCGCCTGCCGCTGGCCGCCGCGCCCGCCGGCTCGCGCGCCGCGGCCTGGCTCTCGGCCTGCCTTGGGGCCGCGCCGGCGCTGGTGGCGGGCGGCGCCAACGGCCAGGACCTGGCCAACCTGTCGTGGGCGCTCGTGACCATGGGCGTGCCGGTGGCCCCCGGCTCGCCGCTGGCCGCGGCCTTTACCGACCGGCTGGTGGCTCTGAGCGGCCGCGCGGAGCCGTGCCAGCTGGCGCTGTGCGTGTGGGCGCTGGGCAAATGGCGGCTGCTGCCCAGCAAGGGCCAGATGAAGCAGCTGGAGGTGGCCACCTTCCGCCAGGTGCGCTGGGCATGCGCTGCTGTCGAGTGGCGACGGTGATGGGCACCTTGGCCGCGGCTTTTCGGCGCGGCGCAGCACCAGACGCCCGGCTCCATGCGTGTCGCTGTTGAGCCGCCTGCGGTGCGCCGCGCGCTGCCCCGCAGGTGCCGTCGATGAAGCCGCACGAGCTGGCGGCGCTGCTGAGCGGCTTCGCCAACATGAGCCACACGCCGCCCACCGAGTGGCTCGAGGACACGCTGCAGCACATCGCCGCGCACAGCAGGGAGTTCGGCCCGCAGGTGCGCGCAGGGTCAGGGCCCCTGGCTTTGCTGCACACGGTGTCGGCCGAGGCGGGCGATGCGTGTTTCGCTGGGCAGAGGCCCCTGGGGTGGAAGCAACCCTGTTTAATCTCCGGTTTCCAAGCGCAATCGCCCACTCCGCCGCACGTGTGCCCGCCGCCCTATGCAGGACTGGACCGTGGTGCTGCACGCTCTGACACGCGTGCGCGACAAGGCCATCGCGCCGCAGGCTGAGGAGCTGGCGATGCGGCTGCTGCCCCGCCTGCACCGCATGCCGCTGCCGTCGGTGCTGCTGCTCGCCTACTCGGCCGGCTGCATGGGCGTCAGCCACACGTCGCGGCAGCTCGTACTGCGCTGTCTGGGACTTCTGGCCTCCGAGCCGGGGGCCGCAGAGCAGCAAGGCGCCGGCGGCAGTAAGAGCCGTGCGTCGGCAGCGCCCACTAAGTCCGCAGCGACGCAGGCGCCGTCGCGCAACGTGCAGCGGCTCATGGATACGGCGACGGCGGCCGTGGCGGCGGCTGCGGCGACAGCTGAGCCGCCCGGGTCTGTGCCGCCGGCGCGGCCGGTCGCCGTGGCGTCGCTGACGGCGCCGGAGCTGACGGCGCTGCTATGGGCATCGGTGCGCGTGGGCATCCGCCCGTTGCCGGCCATCTTCCGGGACCAGTT
>BDDC01001965.1:5156-17801 GCA_001662425.1 Chlamydomonas sphaeroides | reverse complement strand
TAGAGGGGATCAAAGCTCTACTCCTCCTGCGGGGGGCGGTGTAACGAATTCTTCTTCTTCTTCCGTGGTTCCGTACACCCTCGCCTGCGCCCTAAGCATCCTGCTGCACGAACCTCGCATCTTGCTACGCTTGGCACAGCTCCCTGAGCCCCGACGGTCGCTACCGCGCCCTACCGTTGCGGAAGTGCCGTATTCGTGTCACCGAGCAGGGCGCTACCTGCGCACACACACGGGCGCACTACTCGCCGCGTACAACCTCGCAGAGCAGAACGAACGACACGCTCACAACCTTTACCTCTTTTACGCATAGAGCGGACAACGCTGGCAGCCGGCGACCACGTAGCACCATGACCATCGCGGGCGACATCAGCAGCGGCAATAGCTCTGCCGACGCGCAAACGGTAAGATGCAGGGTCTCACATACGTCTCGATCGCTTAGCATGCGTGGGAGGAAGCAGCAAACCCGGTGAGCGCCCACCCACCACACGCTTAACCCTCACCCCCTCCCCGCGCTGTCCCGCTTGCGATGACGACCTTCGCAGCCCCCGCGCTACCGCTTCCCCTGTCACGAGCACACGCCACTCACAGCGGCGCTCCGCATTGCGCACACGGTATCAGAGGGAGTCGTCGAGTCGTTCTGGAACCTGGGCCACCACATCGCGGATGCGCTGCCGACATGGCTGCGGCGCCGCAGTGAGCCCTACCCCGTTGACCTAACCGGCAAGGTGCGCCTGTCACCTTCTCCCATCAGTCACTTATCCTGACATATGCCGATGCTAACCAGACACTAGCCGCAGCAAAAGGAACCTTCTCTGGCTGGGGCAAGCCGGCCAGGTTGATCGGTCTTGGCGAACCTGCGCTGGCAGCTTGAAGGGCCCGACTATGGTATGGGGCCGGTCGGTCCCGTATGTGGTGTGGACCCCATAGAGACTAGGGCGCTGGCAGTTGGCGGGCCGAGGTCTGCCCGCGGTGTTGGGATAGGGCATGTCCCTAGCTTGGCCCAAGCCCTCGGCCCTCATGGGCCAGGGGCCAGGCGCCGCACCTTGTGCCCTGGTTGGCGTCAAGGCCGCAGCACCGCAACCCGTGGCCGCTTGCCTGTCAGCACCGGCCACCAGCAGCGAAGTGTCAGCGGCACATCCCGCAGGAGCCGGCCAGACCCGCCCGGACTGGCCGCGGCCGGCGGCCGCCGGTCGCCAACGTGGCGGTCCGGTTCAGACCGGCCACGGAAGCCACAACCTGGGCAGCTTACGTATAGTGTTTTCTGCCCCCATTGGCTGGTCTGCAGGTGGCCATCGTTACGGGCGGCAACGCGGGCATCGGCTTTGCCACCGCGCAGCAGCTGGCGGCTCGCGGCGCTCATGTGGTGCTGGCGTGCAGGGACAAGCAGCGTGCAGAGGCGGCGGTGCAGGTGGGGGCCAGGCCCAGGGGCGGGCGTTCGGCTGCAGAGCAGGGACATGACACACGGGACAAACCCCCACAACGCTGCTCCCGGCCCCTGCCGTGCCCCGCAGGCCATCGCCGCCACGCCGCCGCTGCCCGGCTGCGGCACCTCGTCCTCGCCTTGCGGCCCCCTCAGCGTGGAGGCCCTGCCGCTGGACCTCGGCTCCCTGGCCAGCGTGCGGAGCTTCGCGCAGCAGTGGCGGGCCCGCGGGCTGCCGCTGCACCTGCTGGTGTGCAACGCGGGCGTGATGGCGCCGCTGCAGCGAACGCTCACCGAGGATGGCTTGGAGGTGCAGTTCCAGGCGCGTTGGATTCACACCTCACGACGACCACGTCGGCGATTAGTTCTGTCGCTTTCGCGCATCGGGTTGCAGCTCCCCCGACGGGTCGCTCAGCCTCTCCCCACCCTGCCACTTTCCTGCGCCCCGCTCCTGCCAGGTCAACTTCCTGTCCCACTGGCTGCTGACACACCTGCTCCTGGAGGCCGAGCACGCGCGCCGCCGCAGCCAGGTCGCCAGCGCCAGCGCCATCCAGGGCAAGAGCGGCCAGGAGCAGGCCGCCGCCGGCTCGGCAGCACCCGGCCGGCCCGCGCACGCCGCCGCGGCAGGCGGTGGGCGGGGCGGGGCAGGAGGAGCTGGTGGCGGAGGCGGTGGCAAAGACGCGGCCGGCGGCTGCTGCCCCGACGGCGCCACCCGGGTGGTGGTCGTCAGCTCGGTGGTGCACCGTTGCGGCCCGCTGCAGTGGGGCGACCTGCTGAGTCAGCACACGTGAGGGGGCCGTTCATGGCTACGGTACCGTTACATTGTCGATTCACATCCATTCCCGTCTCGAGCCGCGGCCGCCCTAGCCCTGCCGCCCTGCCAGCGCCCCGCCCTGACCGCACGCGCGTGGTCCTATCATACACTCCCCGCTCGTCGTACTGCAGGTACGAGCCGTACATCACGTACGGCGGCAGCAAGCTGTGCAATGTTGTCCTGGCCAAGGAGCTGCAGCGGCGGCTGGACAGGTGGGCTGCTTGCGGGTTGCGGCCGGGGCCGCCGCCACGGCCGCTACTTGTGGCTGGGAACTGAGGAGTCGCGTGTCTGCTGTCCTTCAGCGGACAGCCCGGCCGGACTCGCCGGGCCCTCGACGCCCTTACCCGGTCCCTCGCTTCCTGCCTGCAGGCACCCGGAGCACGGCCTGCGTGACTCGGTGCTGGCGCTGCACCCGGGCGTGGTGTACACCGACCTGGCCGTCGGCTTCTTCAAAAGGTATGACTGTGTGTGATTCAGCATCGACTGCGACAGCAACCCTGTAGAGGCGGTCACACCAGGCGCATGCCTGGCGCGGCCCCTTGCGGCCGCACGCTCGGCCACCGCCAGGCATGGTACAGCTCCCCAGGCCGCGCGGTCTGTCCCCGGCGGGGGCCTGGGCGCAAGGGCGCGGCACCCGGTGCCTCTGCTCCTCGCACACCCCTTCTGTACACCCCTTCACCCCTTTCGTCCAGCGCCCGCGCTCTGTTCGACATCGCCCTGCCCTGCCCTGCCCTGCCCTGCCCTGCCCTGCCCTGCCCTGCCCTGCCCTGCCCTGCCCCGCTCCTGGCACACTTGCTGCTGGAACCAAACAGACTTGTGCGCCCGCACGCCCCTCCCCTGCGCACCCTTCCCCTGCGCACCCTCCCCCTGCGCACCCTCCCCCTGCGCACCCTCCCCGGGCGCACCCTTCCCGGGCGGCGCTTCACCCGTCTTGCTGCCGGCCCGCGGCATGCCCTGCCGCCCTCGCCCCCGTGGCTGTACCCCCACGCGATACCCTGGCTCCGCTCGACCGCCCCGCCCCCTTGACACCCCCTGCCGCCTTCAGCGCTTGCCGCGCTCACCCTCTGGCCGCCCCTACGCGCTCACCCTCGGCCCGCCACCCGTCGCAGGTACGGCAGCAGCTACATGCCGGGCGCGGCGCTGGAGCCGCTGCGGAGGCTGTGGTGCTCCTTCATCGACGTGGTACGCAGCTTGCTTGCCTGCACCTGACCCCCACCCCCCGTGCACCGTTGGGCGGGCTCGTGCAAGCGCCGCAGCGCCGTCACGAGCGACACGTGTGGCGCCGTGCTAGCGGCACGAGCCACGGGGTGGGAACCGGACCGGACCTGCATGAGCAGCGACCGGGCACTGCGCCCTACTGCCCTGCTGCAGGCCGGCCGCGGCGCCTTTGCCACGTCCGACCAGGCCGCGGCCCGTATGCTGGCGGCCTGCCTGGACCCCTCGCCGCGCATGGCGGGGGCTTACCTGTCGCTGGGGCAGCGCTACGCTCCCACGGCCGAGGCGGAGCAGCCGGCGCGGGGGGCGGAGCTGTGGGAGCTGGCGTCGCGGCTGACGGGGTACAGCCCGCCGCCGGGGCTGAGCTGAGCTGAGCTGGGCGCCGTCTGGGACGGAGCGGGACGGGGTGAAGGTGGGTGGAGCGGAGCAGCGCGAAGCAGCGTGTTGTGGAGAGCAGAGCGGAACAGAGCGGAAGGCAGCGTGGAGCAGCGCGGGTCTCAGACCAAAAAATTGGGTAAGAGTTCAACTGAACCCACGCCTACCCACGCCACCAGGGATGGGTCACCCCGCTGGCGCTGCTGCGTGAGCGCAAGGCACGGCGGGGCATGGCGCGGATCACTGCCATGCCGTGCTGGTGGCCTAGGCAGGTGCGGCGCTGACGTGCGGCGTGGCGGTGGTGTGAGGAGTGCTGCCTTCGCGTGCTGCCTTCGCGATTTTCTTACTTTAGGAGCCGGTGGTGGGTAGGCCGCCGGCTCTTGCCGTGTATTCAAGTATAAGGTCAGAAGCATTGCTGTGTGGGTAAAAGTGGTGCGGCCGGCGGCGCCGGTTGCCCCTCCTGGTCGCCGCAACGGACGCGCCGAGGAGCAGAGGCCAGAGAGGCGCGGGAGGGAGCGGGACGCAGAGGAGCGGCGCGGTGTTCGAGGCGTGAGCAGGGGTCGGTGAGGTTCGGGCCGGGCTTTATTTGTTACTAGCACTGAGTGAGTGAAGGTCAGCTCGCGTGGCTGCGCCCAGATGTGGGTCCGGTTTCAATGTGTGGAGCGTGTGGATCGCGGCCGCCTGGACGGTGTTTTGCATCACACACGCACGCATTACCAACGCGTGCACGGTCCCTGCAAGTGACGCGTGCGTGTGACTAAGTTGCCTTTCTAGTAAGGAACACACGCCTCCAGGGTACAGGCTGCACATGCGCATGCAGCGCAAGCCCGGAGTGGCGACGGAGTCTGGCGCGTGCGTCAGCGTGCCAGGGGCTGAGAATACCACCAGCGCGGAAGCCCTGGGCTAAGACGCGCGCCGACGATGACAGGCCGCGCAGGCTTGTCTCAAGCATGCACGGGAGTGGTACCGAAGCCTTTCCTTAGCCTTGCTGAAGTTCAATTCAGCCTGGCTTGCACGCGAGCCAGCACCGACTTCGTCAACACCGGTATGACCAGCGTAGAAGTCAGGGGTGGGATGTTGGAAGCACCACGCGCCGCTGTATGGCCCTGAACGCCAGATAACACCGCCCATACTGGGCCGCGGCTCGCGAATGCGAAAGGGTTGTTACAGATTGCTGGCACCGGCCCCCGGCCCGAGGCCGGGAGGCTGCCAGCTGTTCACCTTGCATCATCCTCACCCAGCCTCCTTCCAAACACAGCACCGCCCCCATCCTTCACAGGCCCGTTGCAAGGCCTGGCGCCCTCAGCGCCGCATGTGTCGTATCGCACCGCGCAGCAGCTGCACACGCATTCGAGACAAGCCGTCTTTCTTCGTGCGCCGAGAAATATGCGCATTCATGAAACGAACGTCAGCGCACAACCAGCCATCCGCCACCTACCGCAAGACAACAGGCGCAGGCGGTCCTTGCGATGAGACAAGGCTGTGCCGCACAGGCGGCACCGCGGCTGCAACTGCAATCGACCCTCTAACACTATCTATCTATCTATGGTTCAGGCCCTCTGCGCCCAATCCAAGCAGGCCAACCGCCGCCAGTCGCCACACAGGCTGAGCCCTAATGCCGTTGCGAACGGCCTCCCGGCGCCGCGGTGCGCCAGGGAGCCGCCGCAACCCACGCTTCCAAGCCTGTGCGACCCATGCCTTCCTGCGTCACCGTCTTGTCGCCAGGAACACAGGTCCCGACCTCGCAGCGACGTGCCGAGCGCTTGCTCAGCCGCGAGCGCGTCAAATCGCGCTGAAGGAGCTGCGAGGCGCAGCCTAGACGCCCGCGGCTCGCCCTGCCGCCAACCCGCGACGGGGCCGCGGGCCGCGTTGTCAGTGTTCCGTGCGCTGCCTTTAAGCATGGCACCTGGTCTTGATCGCCGCACCGATCAGGTGTCGTCGTACGAGGCGACGTGGGAGGCCTGCCACGCCAACACATGCGAGCATCGTTTTGCATCACCCGACATTCCGCGTGAGTGAGCGAGTGCATGGATGCGCCTGCGTGCCTGTCTGACTGCGGTCCCCAACCATCACATCCGGGGGCCGCACGAAAGAATCACAAAAGGAAAGCCTAGCTATCTAGCAGCTGTGGGAAAGCCGATAGCGGTGTAATGTACATCGCTGCCGCGCCAGCGTCGCCGCCACACGGGTGCTGTCCAATGCCGTCAGGTTGGCGGCTTGCGCGCGCAGCCAGTGGCGCCGAGCCAGCATCTAGCCGAGAGGCTGGCACTGATGTCGGGCCAGCATTGAGCCGAGAGGCTGGTATTGGTATGCGGACGCCCACCCGTCGCGCCGCTTCGCAAGAGGCCGCCAAACAGCGGCGTCGCCTCATCGCAGCAGCGGCGCGACCGGACAGGCGCCGCCGCCGCGCGCCCGAGCACTCGGTGCAGGGCCGCAAGGTGCGGCGGCATGCTGACGCACTCAGCAGTGCCGAGCTCCACGAAGCCAGCTTACAGGTCGTCGTCGTCAGCGATCAGGTCGTCGCTGAGCAGCAGCTCAATGGCAAAAGAGTCAAAGCGATTCACGAGCACCGACTCCAGCGTGTAGTCGACGACCTTATCCACCTGACGGATTCGGAGGCAGGGAAGCAGGCCGGGGTTGGGGGGCAGGCGCAGGAACACAAACCAGGCAGCTGGCTGGGGGCGGCGCTGGGGCACGGCCTCTCCAGCACCCTAGCGTGCCGCAACGGCCCGGGCCGCAGTGTGCAGCTGTGCTGTGGTGTGGGCCCGCAAGGAGCTACGCTCACCGCTCCCGTCACGGCTCCAGTCGCGCTGGCGGCAGAGCGCTGCGCGGCGGTGAGCGAGGCGTACACCGCCTCGAGCAGCTCGCCGCTGTCGGCCGAGGTGGCGTTGGGCCCGGCCAGGGGGTCGGAGGAGGAGGCGCTGCGCGCAAAGGCGACGCCGACGGCGGTGGCCAGGGTGGCGAGAGCCACGCCACCGTACTGGGGGTGAGGGGAGAGGCGGCGGAGGCAAGTTTGAGGGCGTATGTCATGGGGGCTCGATGGCGAGGGGCGGTGCTGGGTGTGAAGAGAGCTAGGGGTGTAAAGAGAGCTCTCAGACGCGACTCACAACCATGGCGGTATCGGCGGTGATGGGCAGGAAGACCGCGTGCTCCGTGGCCAGCTCAATGGCGAGGGCCGCAGCGACGCCGACCTGTGGCGGGTTGCACGAAGCCTTTGCGTCAGTCACTACGACACGCCGGGCAGAGCGGGCGAGCGTACTCGACGGCTGCACGGGTAACGCCCACAGCGGAATGGCGAACGTGACGAAGGCGCGCCGGAACTCAGACGGTCGCGGCGTCGGAACTCACCATCGCGGAGCGACCAGCCAGCGTCTCGTAGCGTTGAATGGCACCCTGTTGTGGAGGCAAGGATAGGGTTCGTTGGAGCGCGTGGCTGTTTGGCAGCCTCGCAATGGCGCCAAGTCGCTATCTGCCAACCAGCCCAAAATTTTACGTGGAAACTTACGGTAATGCCAACGGCAGCTGCGAGGCTGCGGAACACTGAGCCGCGCCCAGCAGAGCCGCGAGCGGGCGGCGGCGTTGTAGGAGGCACAGAGGGCTCCGCTATCGCCGCGACCTTCGTCACTAGCCGACGCGACGAGACATAGCGAGTCGCGCGGTTTGCCTTGGCACGGGGGCAGGCCTTGGCAGAGCAGGGGTGCAGAACGGCGTTCATGCTGTTGTTGCGTGTCGAACGTGTGGTCGCGAGGCGTAAGTGCAAAGGAATTGTTGACTTGCACAGAGTGTTGTTATACTGCGTGTTTTTGAAACTGGTTGAGGTTTCGGGCCGCGAGTGGCCCATAAGTCGCGGTCAGCATGGGGATGGTTGACAAGCAATGACCAGGCGTTACGCGCGACAACCAATTAGGTTTGTTTTTCTCTATCTCCCACGGCGCGGTCGTCGTGGTGCAGGTCGGAACGGCCATTAACGCGCGAGGTCCCCAGCTGGCAAACCCTAGTCGCCACAACGCTTCCCCCCGCCACGCACTTGGCGTCAAACCCTAGTGCCCCGTGCTGCCGCCTCCCTGATACCCTACTTCCCACGCAAACAACCCCATGTAGCCATCCTAACGGCAGGAAACCGCTGCTGGATCGTGGCCGCGCTGTCGTCTGCCGCTCCCGCCTAGTAGTACGAGCCTCCTGCCCACATGCCAAGCCGTAACCCGGCACTTCCTCTGCACGTGCGCTGCTTGCCCCGCGCTGGCGACGCTACCTTTCGGCCGCCAGCGATGCAAGAGGCTGCGGACTGCTGCGGAATGTGCTAATGCGCCAGCCGCTGCGCTGTGGACGGCTGCAAGGCAGCAAGGGGCAGTTACAGGATCTTGACTTCGACTGTTATTTTAGGGGCAGCAGGGGGCGCCTGCGGGGTTTCTGGGGTCAGCGTGCTGGATGCCGGGGCGCGCTGCGGCGCAACATCTCCCAGCCAATACACGTGGGGCCGGTCCAGCCATGCAGCCGATATCATTACAGCAGGGCGTCCGTTGGCTCGCCCCTCCTAGGCGAGATGTAGTCTTTGACCCGCCACAAGCCCTCAGTCCATGCGGGGGAATGTGTCCCTAGCCCCAATGCCACCATGCGTGCGTGCTCGTCCTCGTTCATTGTTCGCCAGCAGCGCCCGTGATGGCAGCGCCCAATACAACCGGCCGTGCATCGCTACACGCGCGGCACACGGCACACGGCCTTGCTGGCAGCGTGAGCTCTCAATGCGTCGGCCACCACACCCCGCGGAGCAGCAGCGCGTAGCCGTCAGTCAGCACGCGGGCCATCACCTCGACGGCCATACAGCGCATGTCCTAGCAAGTCAGTCCTTCGTCCGCAACATGGGGACCTCGCATGCGTCCCTTGCTCCAGCCAGCGTCGTTGCGCGCGCGGCGCCGCCATCTACGCCCCAGAGGCAACGCAGCAGCGCCACAAGGCTGCTTGTGTGCGCGAAGCCTAGGCCACTGCCCAAGATGCAAGTGAGCGCACAAACCCTGTCCTTGTGGCCACGGCGCGCCGATGGGCGGCCCCTTAAACGTCCTGTCGCGGTCCCTAGCAAGCGTTGACTCGTTCAACCCGCGCTCCCCAGCCGTTGACCACACCTGCCCCGCGGCCGCAGCCCCGTCCCAACCCCAGCACAGCCAACTCATTGGCCCACAGTCACGTACTGCTGGTACATGGGCGGCGCTGAGGATGCTGCGTGACCGTCGAGTCCACCGAAGAACGCTCCACTTGCCGCAGACGCCGCCTGCTGCGGCACCTCCGACATCATGTCCGCCTGCGGCGCCGATGACGCCGCGTAGCCGCCGTCTTCGTCCATGGGCGCCGCACCCTCCTCCGCGGGCTGCGCCTCGTCGAAGGGGATGGCGTAGCGCGTGACGCGAGGGTGGTCAGCGAGAATGCTCCGCTGCAGCTTCTCCACGAGCGGCTGCTCAGGCGGGTTTTCCCGAAGCTCCTCCTCCGTGTACTCATTGTTGACGTAATAGCCAACGCGGATGAACTCGCGTCCCCGGTAGGAGCAGGTCAGCAGAATGACCGTGACGCCGACCAGGTCGTCGCCCGGGATGAGCGCGGGATTGGGCGGATTCGCCTCAAGCGTGAACTTGAAGGTGCCCTGCACAACCGGCCCGACGGCCACGTTTTCGAGCTCCTGATCGTAGCGGTCGTTGTCGGCGGAGCCCACGTAGGTGAGCTTCCACTCAAGGTCCTGCTCCAATGGAGTAAGCGCCTCGTACTCAATCTCGAAAGCGAGAGGGTCCGCGAACATCGCCGGGTTGTTCAGGGCGCGAACGGCAACGACGCTGACAGCCATCGCGCGTAGCGCTGCGAATGCTCTGTTTGAATGTGCAGGCCGCTCGCAGCGAGTTGCGTCGTGTGGGTTCTGTGGTGAGGTCAGAGTATGCTGATGGTGCTCAGTAAGTAGCGGGGTGGAGTGTAAGCGCAGTTAACGAGGCGTGCATGCTTTGGGTATGGCACCGGTCATGCGCCTGGCGCCTTCCTGACCCGGGCTTGGGCCCACGCGGCCACCCTGGAGTCCCCCGGCGGCCCCCCTGGAGCGCCCCCCCCCCGGCACGGTATCTGCACTTGCCCGGATGCCCTGACGCTGGATGCCGGGGAGACTTCGGGGACGCTGCCTGCCGCAGGCGCAGGCAGGCGCTGCCTGCCGGGCCGGAGCGGAGCGGGACCCTAGCGTGCGGTTTAGCCAGGCAGGCCGCTGGGGCTGGATGGGGGGTAATCAGTGGGGGCCACAGTCCACGAAGCAGGCCGCCAAGCCTGGTGCTGGACGAGGAACGGGCTTGCGGCCCTGACACAGCCAGGTTCCCGCTTGCGGCATGTTGCTCACGCTGCGACCCATGCACCCCGGCCTTTGCGTGCCCCACCGTCCCCGGGGCCAGACGGGCACGATCGCACCCCCCCCCTCAAGGCCGAGTGGCTCTGTGTTGGTCTCGTAGGTTCGGGCGATCAGCTGGCGACGTGCAGCGTTTCGCGATAGTGATGCGCCGACATTTCGCATGACATCTGGTACCCCCCCCACTGTAAAGGAGCAATGCCGGCCCTGATGCGACTCGTGGCAGCGTGTATTCGTGTAGCTTGGTAACACTAAGACGCGCGATGACAGTTGCGCAGTACGCGAAGCTGTGTTTCCGCCTAGGCCACGGGCCAGGCGCCTGCCAACACCTGGCTGCACAGCGGCTGCACCCTGCCCAGCAGGCCTTATCCCCTGGCAGAGACCTGACCCAGGGCGAGCGCAAAGCCACGAGCGAGCCAACGACATGCAGCGCGATGACATAGTCAAGGGAGCGCCGACGATCTGCATGTCCGTGTCCGGCACGCTGACACCAAATCCTGATACGCCACCGTTGAATGCGCAAAGTCTTCGGTAGGTGTATGCTGTTGCCGTTGCGAAATTGGGTGATAGCTTGAGCCCTGGATAGCCCGCGTCAGCTGTTTCCTGGATCCCTGCTGGCCCCTGCAGACCCCACCCTATGGCATCCTAGCAAACCCTTGACCCCGCACAGCCGTCATCTTGCGCCCCCTACATGGCATTGTCCACTCGCGGGTGTGCGCCTCCAATATTGCGTTGTACAGTTGCGGATGCGAATGGCGGGTCGTGGACACGGTGACTCACCCCGGCAGCAACTGTCCCTGCGGCACAATGAGTAGGATCAAGGCTGTGTCCGTTTGCGTGGCTGGTGAACGCGATGAAGTACGATTGCACGCACGGCTTCGCACGCGCTAACCGGCTGGCCGCCCCCACCCCCCGGTAGCATGCAGCCTAGGAACACGTCCTGGGTACCGTCTTGCACACCTTGGGCTTGAGAATCAGTTGCGACGCATCCAGCGAGAACTACGTGGTTATGCGATCACCACGTGCCGACCACGATGTTCAAGTCGGGTGAGGTACGCGGACCCCAAAGCCCTTAACTTTCGCGGAATGCCTAAGAATACGTATGTGCAGCAGGTATTGCCCATTGCGCGAGGGTTCACGCTGACCGCGGACTAACACCCCACCCCCGCTCCTTCCCCTTCTCCCCTGCCCACGACCCCTGCTCGCAACGACCTACACGCTGCCGTGCAAGCCCCCGCACAGCTGTCATCCTGCGGGCTTTGGTTGGATGCCCGCGGGATCGACCATAGCTCTAGCTCGCGAGCGCGATGCCGTGCAAAGCTTGTAAGTTGGGGCGTGAGTCATCAACCTACCCCATTCCACAGGTTCGCTTCCGGTTGCGTTACGGGGTTGGGCCGGGACGCTAGGTGCCAGTAGCAGTTAATCGGTCTCAGGGAGTTACGCACCACCCGGTAAGTCCGCCGGCTGCTGCGTGCCGCTGCGTGGTTCAACCCTCCCTTGTTTGCATGTTCGCCTGCTCGGCCCCCCGTCGCAGCGGCTATGGGTGAATTTGCGGATTCGCAGGCTCGCATTTTCCGAGGTTCAGGGGTTTGGCTTCGTTGTTTTTATGAAGGGTCACGCGCAGGGGCTCCCCTGGTCACGCAGCCTGTCACTGCAATCCACCAAACCCCACCTGCCCCCACAAGGTAGACAAATCCTTCAGCAAGAGCATCAAGGTTGTAGTCTTGCCTTGTGCATGCGCCGAGTGTTTTGTAGTTTGTGGCATAGCATGGCCCCAGCCCTCCAGGACCGACCCCCGCCACGGCAAGCCGTGAGGCACAGCCCTGTCTGTGTGCGAGCTCGAGGTCCTAGACATGCACGTAATTGCTGCAAATATGCGCGTGGTACGCGAAATTGTGGTTGCCTTGTCTGCATGGGTGGCGACAGACCTGCATCCAATCCCAAAAATCAATGTATCATGCTGGATGCACGTCGCACATGTAGACAAAGATCTGCGGGAACACCGTTTGGCACGTCGACTTAACAAGGTGCCCCCATACGGAACACGGTATCTGCAGGGCATCTGAGCACGGCAGCGGCACGGCCTTCGCGGCAGGTATCTCGTAAGCCCCTACCGTCCTTTGCCGCCCTCATGCGACCATCCGCAAGGTGTAGGCATCGCCATTGGACGTCGTCAGTAACATGTATTGCTTTGTCTCTCCTTTGCGCCGGGCCAACGTACCCCCAAGGATTTTCGGTGCAACCGCCGCCACCCATGCGCAGCTCTGTCAGCTGGCTGCTCCTAATTACCCAACTCCTTTCAGCAGTGGGCGAGGGTGTGCGCTTCGAGCGCCATGGCAAAAGGCTCTGCGGGCCATGGGAACCCTCACCCCCTGGGTGGTCTTTGTTATACTTAGCGTTTGGTCTTTGTTACATGCGCGTAGCAGTTATGCTCCTTGGTGATGACTGGTAGAA
>BDDC01001963.1:0-15156 GCA_001662425.1 Chlamydomonas sphaeroides | reverse complement strand
CGTGAGCGCGGTGGCGAGCGCGGTGACGCGGTCCGCGGGCATGTTGCGGCCGACCAGGATGGGGTGCACGTAGGTCCAGTGCGTCAGGATGGCGGTCTGCGACGAGGAGGGCCGACCAGCCAAGCAGGCACGCAATGTAAGTACATGATAGCCGAGGGCCCCCGGCGACCCCAGGGCCCAGCAGCAGCTCCTGCCGCCCATTACGCTCCCTTAACGGCCACACCAGCCCACCTCCCCCGGCCACCAGCCCACCTTGGCGTCCGCAACCTCCGTGGCCGGGCGCCCGCACGCGGCCGCCGCCTGCGCCTTGTAGGCGTAGTGGTACACGCCCTGCAGGCCTCCCATGTTGAGCAGGCGCACGACCTGGGCGCGAGCGGCCTCGTAGGCGGCCAGGTCGACGGTGGCCATGCGCGCGGTGGCCAGCAGCTCGTTGAAGAGGACGCTCATCTGGGTGTTGAGGTAGGTGTGGCCCACGTAGGTGGCGCCCAGGTTGCGGCCCAGCATGAAGGCCTCGGACGACAGGGTGCCGCAGTTGGGGACGCGGCCACCGGCCCACAGCCCGAAGGCCTCGTCGATGTTGTGCGGCGCGCCTGTGTTGGGAGCGAGGAGGGCGGAAAAGCATGGACGGTGGTGAGAGGAGCGGAGAGATGCAGGGGCTGACAGCGCGCGCGCGGGATGGAGAGCGAGGGATAGAGGGGGAGAGAGGCTGCGTCTGCCGGTGGCGTGGGAGATGGGCGCCGCTCACCGGTGGCGTCCGACACGAAGGCGGTGCCGTTGACGGGGTCGGCGATGTAGTTGGCAATCTTATTGCGCGCCTCATCAAGCTCGTGCAGCATGTACTTCATGTTGGCCACCTGCGCATCAGGGGTTGAAGCATCAGGTGGGAGGGCACAGCGCGTCAGGGCACAAGCATGCGGCGCCTCGGCCGCTTGGAGGCCCGTCCCCCAGTCAGGACAATTGAGGCCTGCCCTTGTTCTGCGCGTATGATGCATGGGTCCACGGGTCGCCAGGAGCCAGGGGAAGGGAGACTCACCGCGATGAGACCGACGGCGCGGGCGCCCTGGCCGGCCGCCAGGGCCTCCCTGCGGGCGACAAGGTTACGGTAGGGTGGGTAAGTTGGAAGGTCAGGTCCGAGGTCAGATACGAGGCGAGGCCACGGCGGGCGTAACTTCATGTGCAAGGCTTGCTTGAGGTACGCAGCCGTGCAGCGGCGGTCCGTCCAGCGCTGCCCTCCCACCCATCCGCACACGCCCCTCCCTCACTTGATGGCGGCGTCCAGCCAGAGCGGGTCGCGGCCCATGCGCAGCATCTCGTGGAGCGGCTCGTAGGTGGTGTTGGAGGGCGCAAACGAGGCAAAGCGCTGCGAGGGTGACACAGGTGGCAGTGTCAGCAGAGTCGCCTTTCTTGCAGCAGCCCGGCTAAGGGTGTGGCTCAGCAGAACGCACAAGTGGCCTGCCGCGCATCGGCCGCGCGCGCGGACTCGGGCCTTAGCACGGGCCCGTGGCGTGGCGCCGAGCGCGACGTCCGCTTCCACACACGTTGACTCACGTAGAAGGTGCGCTTGGTGAGGCCCGAGAACGAGTTCTTGCCGGTGGAGTAGATCTCGAGGGCGGTGGCGAAGTTGCCGGCAGCAATGGCGGCCTGCGCGCGGGGTTGGATGCGTGGAGCCGGGAATTACTTCGGAATGTCTGTCCATTGATGCTTCGGTCCGCCAAGCACCACGGTTACGCATGGTCGGTTTGCTGCGTGCGCTGCCGACGGATCGGCGTGCCGGCATGCATGCGGGTGGTTGGCGGCGCTTGCCTGGATATCGCAGTAATCCATGGTCATGTTGACATAACCTGCAGGGCAGCAGCAAGCACAACGCCGGCGCACAAAGAACGTCAGCGAGAGGCGTCACAGCGGCGCGCCAACTCAACCCAGGTTCTGACAGCCGTCTCACCGATGACGTTGCTAACATAGGAGAAGCCCTCGAACCGAGTGCCGACAGTCGTCGGCTGCCCGACGGCGACGCCCGCGAGCACAGCGGCCGCGGCAAGCAGAAACGCAAGGCGAGCCATTTTAGAAGGCTCTGATAATGGAGATCACGACAGACACAAACGACTGAATTGTAGGTGATACGGTGCCCGCCGCGGGCCCTTAAGTCGTCCGGGCGATCACCGACACACGCTAGGCGCGTGCCAAGCTCACGCACGCGCACGTCCGGCACCAGTACTCGCCTTTGCCGGTATGCATCTGTTATAGTTTATATATTTTGTACAGATAATTACGTTCGTGCAGGTCGCGCGTGGAAGGGCGAGTTCTAACGTGGGTTAGTACGACAAGTTACACTTTCGAAACCTGTCCATACCACATCGCGGCCAAACTGGTTGTGAGCGCAGCGATAGCATATCCGGGCCCTGATGGCGCTCCACCACAGCCACCGAGCTTGCCAAAGCTTAAACACGTACGGCGCCCCGCGGCGGTCTGCCCCGCAGCTCCTGCCCGCGGCTGCCTGCGCGTTCGTCAGCCCCCGCACCGACCGCAGAGCCGCTTACAACTTTCCCAATGCACAGGCAGGGAACATCAGATGGATGGACGAGCGCAGCGTGACTGGTCCATGAACGGGCAGGTTACCGGGTTTGTGCTCGGCATGTCACCCGGCCGACACAAGTCACAGGATGGCCCCTGCTTAGCTTCCTGCACCTGTTCCTCACGACCGGCAGCGGCTGCTGTACAGATGACGTTGCGCCGCTCGCGCAAGCCCCACAGCGGCAGCAGCGAGCGGCAGGGATAGCAAGGCGCGTCTCCTATGCCCTCCCTATCTATTGGTCCTCCTCTCCACCGAAAGCGCTGCCCGCCGGCACCGCGCCGATGCCCGCAGACCGCGCCGCCCGCGCCTGTGCACCAAGCACGCCGCCGCCGCCGCCGCCTCGACTGCCACTGGCATGGCCGGGCTTGGACGTCATGAGGTGCCCGGCATCGGCTCCCATCGCCACGTCACCACCGTCGCCGCCGCCGCCGCCAGCAGCCGGCGAACCGGCGCCGCGCAGCTCCATCGCCACGGCGGCGGCGGCAGCAAGGAGCTGGTCGGAGGCGTTGGCGTCGCCGCCAGCGCCCGCCACAGCCTCCGCCACCTCGGCGGCCATCTCCTGCACATCCGCGCTGCTGATGGTGCCGACGTCAGCGGCGGCACTGCCGACGGCGGCCCCGCCGGCGGCGGCGGTGGCGGCCTGGTCGTAGGAGCCGCCGCCGGCTTCGCCAAAGCCGTAGGCGGGGCCGAAGCTGTGATCGACGGCGCCGTCAGGGTCTGTGCCGGCAGCAGGTGAGGCGCGCGCGTCGTCGGTGTCGCGGCCGGTGCCGGCGTCAGCGCAGCCGCCGCCCCAGCCGGAGAGGCCCGACGCCATTGGCGGCCAGGTCCTTGTCGCGTGCGAGGCTGTGGAGGTGCGGCCGAGCCGGGGGCAGTGCGTGAGGCGGTGCGTGTCAGCGCGTGGCTGGGTTGTGGGGCACTGGCGACCGCCACGCCGCTGGCGCGGCCGTGCTGCAACCGGTGTTGCCCTCTCACCTACGAGTGCGAAAGTCCGGAAGTGGAGGCGCCGCGAGGCGGTCTAGGCGTTGCGCGGCCGCGGCGCGATGCTCGCCTCCACGCGCTCCGGGTCGTCGGGAGCAGCCAGCGAGGCCGCGATGGCGCGCGCGACGGTGGACGAACCGGCTGCGGCTGCGGGCGGAGAAGGGTCCCGTGGGTCAGCGGGCGGCAGATCGGCGTGCGCGCGGCGGGCTGTAGGCTCGGGCTTGTCGTTGGTTTGCATGTTCAGCAGGGTGCAGCAGCGGCTGGTAGCGAGGCCGCAAGGCGCGCTGGCGATATCTGTTTCGGAAAGGCCGATGTCATTGCGCTGAGCGAGTCAACAGGTTTTGGCGGCAGGACCCGGGGGCCGGCTAGCTTGGGCGCAGCGGCCGCTGCCGCCGCCGCTGGCGGCGGCGCCAGGGCGCCGAGTTGCGGCCGTGGTGCCGCGCAGCCTAGCCGGCGCGCCGACGCACCCATGAACTGGGATGCACTGGATCCCAAGGCCCCAGGTATCCCAGGGCGCCCAGGGCCCTGCCGGTTTCGTCTTGTCTGCCGCCGCTGCTCACCAGGGGTGGTCCCACGTGTCCAGGTCACCCTGCGGCTGCATGTGCCCAATATGTGCCCATTATGTCCGGCACGGGCGCGGGCAGCCGCAGCAACCCCGCGGACGAGTTCCTGGCGGACTGTCTCCCTGACGAGCAGCATCTGCACGGTGGAGGCGTGGCAGCAGAAGCATGGGCGGGGCGCAGAGGACGTGGTAGTGCGTAGCGGTGCAGGCAGACAGCTCGGCAGGTCGGGAGGCGGGGTGCCGTGCGCACGTCGCGTTGGGTCGAATGCCCGTAGCAAGCAGGCGGTGGGGCCAGATGGGGCCAGGCACCCATAATTGAACTCTAGCGATGTTGCGTTGGCTCCAAGCCCGGCTCCCCAGCTTACACCAGCTAGGACTGCAGGCGCCGAGTACGCAGGCGTCGGGGGTGATGCGTGATGTTAACAACGTTCCGCGGCGTGAGTGGGTGCGTTTCTGTTTAGCATTCTAAGCAACCCAATGCCACGTGAAACCGTGCTACGCTGCCATTGCAGTCGGTGCGAGTCACCGCGAGACGCCGCGAGCAAGCAGCAGGGTAGCAGGCCCTTCAGCGTCCACTTACTTGAGCCCTGCATGCAGTAGCCTAACTACGGGTATATGCATTCTTGACAGAGGTGCTGGGTAAGGACAACCTGGCGACAAGCTTCCGCGCTGTCGTACGCCGTGCCTTTCACGGACGGACTGCCCAGGCCGCACACCGATGATGAGGAAGGCCACCGTGGCCGCATTTTTATGTGACAATAGAGCTTGCGAATTGGCTCTGACTTGCAGAGGCTTCAACCGGGTTAGGTCCAGGAGCGGAAGCGACAAGATGCCATAGCTGCTACGCTGCAGACTTCAATACGCAGAGTCGGAGACATTTGGCAAATCTGCAACAGCAAAAAGCTTCCTGCAGAAGAGCTGCAAGTTGACAGCTGCGATTGCTTCTAGGGCAGCTCGGTAGATCAGCAGACGTTACAGCGTACCGTATGCAGCCTCAGCTGCGATGGCAGGTGCGGCTTGTGCGTTGGGCCAATGGCGCTGGACCACATCGCATGCTCTGTTCACCAAGGACACAACCTGTGTACATATGCTTGACATATATAACTCATGTACACGACCATCAGGATCGCAGCTCCGTGGCGCCTGGCGAGCGTGCAACGCCATCATGTGTGCCGGCGCCCCCGGCCAGCTTGCATCGGCGCGACGTGCACGCCGCCGCCGCCCGGGGCCGCACCGGCGGTCGACATAGCACAGCAGAGCGCTCAAGCGATGGAGGCGGCCGGGGCCGCTCGGGCGGTCGGGCGGCGCCCGATGGTGGCCGTGGCCCGCGAGGCAGCGGGGCCGCGCCGTCTCAGGACAAGCCCGGCCGCAAGAGCGGCTCTTCAGGTCCTGTGTCGACCGGCGTGCTCCGTATACAGCTCGCCGAGCTCAGCAAGGCCGAGGAGGTGCTGAGCCTGGAGGAGCGCTTTGGAGCGGGCGCTGCGGCCACCGCCGGCAGTGTGTGGGACGTGGAGGTCCTGGCTGCCCTGGCGCGTTGCCTCATGGCTACCGGGAAGGGCTTCGCCGACGACGTCAGGGAACGCGTGAGGGTGAGCAAAGGTCACTGCTATCTATGGCCTTGCCCGACTCACGCCGTAGCCGTCGTGGCGTGTGCAAGCGAGGCCGATGTTGCCTACTTACGGCCGGCCGCTGCCCGGCCGCGCTCTCCGCCCACCTCCGTCGACCCCAGGCGCTGCTCCCGCGCAAGGCCAAGGAGCTCTCCGCCCGTGCCGGCCTGCTGTCCTTCAGTCAGCTCTCATCCGCGCTAGGCTCCCTGCAGCTCCTGATCCGCGCAACGGGCCTCAGGCTGGCCGTGCCTGACGTGCTACCCCTGGTCGCGGCGCTGCCGTTCGCTGCCCACAACACCGGTCCCAGCCTGACCCTGCCGGCCACGGCGGAGGCCTTCATTGCAGCCCAGCAGACCCTGCGCCTGCCCTTCGCGCCCACGCCGCCCGGGATCAGCTCCAGCCGTGGTGCCCCGGCGCTGTCGCCGGAGGGGCTGCACTCGCAGCTGCAGAGCTACGTGCGCTCGGCCGTGGTGGATGGCCTTGACTGCGAGGAGCGGCTGCGTCGGCGGGAGGACCTCGCGGGCCTGGCGGCTGCGGTGGACTTGGTTCGGTACTACGCCCTGCCGCAGCCGCCGGCCTTCGTGGCTGCAGTGGCGGGGCGTGTAGACGAGCTGCTTGTGGCTGCCCTCCCCCTGGACCTGAGCAGGTGGCTCGGGGCACGGGGCTGTCCCGCCGTGCATGCGTGGTCCCGCTTTGGCTGCGTGAGGCCCTGCATGGCTTGAGGACAACCTGCAGCTGCCTGACTTGCCGCTGCTCTCATCGCCACATGCCATGCAGTGAAGCGGGGGACGACCCGCCAGCCCACGTGCCGCTCGATGTGCCTTCGCTCGTGAAGCTGCTCGTCTGCTGGAGCGACGTGCCGCCGCCAATGCCGCCAAGCCAGCAGCCTTCTCCTGCGGCCCCGGCCGTCGCACCCGGCCGCCAGGCCAAGGCCGCAGCCACGTCGGGCGCCAGCACTGCGGTTCGGGACTGGCCTCTCTGGCTGGCAAAGACAGCGGACGCGGTGTGGCGGTCTCAGGAGCCCGACACGCAGGCCGAGCGCTCGCAGCTGCTGAAGGACCTTGAGCAGGCGACGGATCGGCTGCAGGCTGCGGTGCAGGAGCAGGACAAGGCGACCAGCCGCGGTGAGGGCAAGCAGCGGCAGGCCGCCAAGGGTAACGTGGCAGGTGCGGGCAGCAGGCAAGGAAAGGGCAGCAGTGGCGGCAAGCCGAAGGCCGAAGGCGGCACGGCAGCTGGCGGCCGCCCGTCGGCGGCGCTCGGGGCTGCTTCTGCATCCGCCGACGTCGATGCTGCCGCTGAGGCCTTGCACCGGGTCGTTCGACGGCTGCGAGCGCTGGGGCCCCTGCCCAGCGACGGCGCGGCCGTCAGCAGCGCAGCGCTGGTGGAGCTGGCGGCTGCGGTGGGGGCGCGCGCCGGCGAGCACTGCAGTCAGCGCGTGGGCCGCTCGGCGGAGGCGGTGCTGCGCGCTCGGCTGAGCGGCGCTGGGGACTTGGCAGAACATCCTCGACTGCTGATCCGGGTGCGTGGGCTGGGCCTGGGCTCCGTGCTTGCTGTTCGGGGGGAGGGCCAGGGTCCGGCCTGCGAGCGACCCCCCGGGTGGGCCTCGGGCTTACTTTAAACTCCGCCTCGCATCCAACCCTTTGCTTTTCACCCTTGCCCCGGCGCGCCAGGCCATGGGTGGGCTCCGCCGCATGAGAGCCCGGCCCAGCCGCGGCTTTGTGTCCGAGTGCGTTGCGGCGCTTCAGGCGGCGCTGCCACGCCTGCCGCCGGAGGATGCGGAGGAGCTGCTGTTGGCGCTGCAAGCCTTCGGCACTGGCCGCGATGGGCGTGACCGTGACCACGACCCCGCCCTGGCCAAGGCCCTGGAGCCGCTGGTGCGGAACGTGGGAGGTGCGGCCGCGGAGGGCAAGGCCCGGGTGGAGCTGCTGGCGGCGCTGCTGCGGGCGTGCGCTGCCTGCGGCGTGGCGCTCCCTGAGGACAGCCTGCGCGGCGTGCAGCGAGCGGTGGAGCGGCGCGTGCGGATGGAGGCCAATCCTCTGGTCCTCCCGGAGCTCTACGAGACGCTGCAGCAGTCCAAGCGGTTCATGGTGCGTGTCGCGCGGCTGGGGCGGGGCGCAGGCAGGGCGCATGGGCGATAGATACGACGCAGGGGCTGTGCGCTGGGAGCCAGCTAGGGAGCGCGTGCTGGGGAGCCAGCGGCAGGGCAAGCATGGGCGAGTTTCGGTCGAGCCTTGGCTACTACTGTGACGCCAGCCACTGCTGCGCTACTGAAGCCCGCCCCCACCTCACTCGATCGCTGCACCTGCCCCAGGTCGAGACCGCCAGCCTGCCCGGCTCCGGACCCCAAGCGGCCGTGAGCGGTGGCGGCACCGGCTCCAGCTTCCTGAGCGGCCTGATGGGGTCCGTGCTGCTGCCGCTGGCGGAGCTGAGGCAGCATTTCGCCGAGAGCGATGCGTTCGAAGCCGCGCTCCACGCCTGGCGCGTCGAGGGCTTCCCCGGCCTCACCACCGCCGCGGCGGCCAAGCTGTTGGGGACCATCGCCTCGGCCAGGAGCTGGGTGCATCCGCCGCTCCTGCGTAAGGTGGGTCAGCGAGGTCCCCAGCCAGTGACAAGTAGGCAGGGGTCGGGGCTTGAGGTGTCCCATGTAAGCTGTGCCCCATTCATGGCCCCGCCAGGACGTGGATGCGATGATGGCGGCAGCGCTGCAGCAGGTGGCGGAGGTGCCAGCAGCAGCGCCCGGCGCGGCGGATGCCAGAGGCGCGAGCAGCACCGACGGCGGAGGCAGCCTGCCCACCGCTGATGACGTGGCTTCGCTGCTGGCGGCTGCGGCCAGCGCGCTGCGTGTGATGGAGGCCAAGGTGGAGGGAGGGCTGAAGGTGAGGCGACAGCGAGGCAGCAGGCAGGGCACCTGGCCTTGGTCTGTCCGTCAGAGGCCTGAAGGTGGCCTTACATAACTCCTTGCCGTCTGGCCCGCAGCCTGCAAGGGCCCAATCACGTCATGAGCCACGACAAACCCATGCGCCCTTTCCCGCCTGCCCCAGATCGCCGCGCCCTTGTCCCTGCCGCGCCTACTTCCGGCTGTGGAGCGCATCCTCTCGCTGAGGCCGGGCGTGGAGCCGCTGGCGAAGGCCATGCACGCTCTGTTCGTAGTGCTAGGCTGGGGAGGGCCCGGCGCGGAGGCCTCCGGCGCGGAGGCCTCCGGCGCCGGCCCCATCCAGCCTGGCGAGGGGCCGGCGGGACGGGCATTGCTCTTGCGCATGCTGGGGATGGCGGAGCCCTCGGTGCTCGCAGCAGCGGACAGCGGCAGCGGAGCAGACGCCAAGGCCCCTACGAAGGCCGCTGCAATCGCCAAGGCCCCAAATGCTGCCGGCAGCGCTGCCGGCTGCAGCGCCCTGACATGTGCCTTCATCCTGGAGTCCTGCGCGGAGTGCGGCCACGTGCCCCCGCCGGCCATGCTCAGTGGGCTCTATCGGGCAGCCCTGGCGGCGCTGCGGCGGCAGCCTGCGCCCGCAGCTGTGCTCGTGAGCCTGATTGAGAGCGTCGCAGAGCTGACGCGCGCGGACGACGCCGCCGCAGCAGCATTGGCAGCACCGGCGGCCCCCGGCGGCGCGCCGCGCGGCGGCGCCAGTGGCAGCTCTGGCGCTGTGCTGGTGTCTCGTGACGCGCTGCTGTCTGCGGTGGCCGTGAGCCTGACACAGGGCGATGCGCTGGCGGTCCTCAGCAAGAGCCCCAAGCAGATGGTCGAGGTGGTGTGGCAGGTGGGGTGCCGGCTTCGTGGCGGCGCGGAAAGAGGGGACGGCACGATAGGATAGCTGGCGCTTGAAGGAAGGGCATGTGGCGCATGACTACGTTCCCTGGGCCCGCCCCCCCGGACTGCCTCCCACTCTCCGCCTGGCCACCTCCCCGACCCCCTTCAGGTGGCCCTCCTCGGCGTCGCGCTCCCCGACGCCTGGGTGGCCTCCTACGCCAGCCTCGTCGCGGGCTTCATGGCGCCGTCCGACGGCAAAGCGCAGCCGCTGCCACCCGCCAGCCTCTCTCGCGCCGCGGCCAGCCTGGCCCTGCTCGGCGCCTCGCCGCCGGCCTCCTTCGTCGATGTGCTGTGGACGCAGGCGGAGAAGCGCGTGCGGGGCGGCGGCTCAGTGCAGGCCTGGCAGCAGTACGGCGCGGCGGACCTGGGCTTGCTGCTGGGAGCAGCACACGCCATGGCACAGGGCGGCGCGGCAGCCGGCGCTGCTGTGGGCTCAAGCGGCGGTGTCAGCAGCGACAGGGGCAGCGCCAAGCCGGGGTCAGGGCCCGCTCCGCTCAGCAGCACCGCGCGGCAGGCGTGGGCTCGCGCCCACACGGCGTTCGTGACGGATGCGCTCAACACGCTGCCCCAATACCGGCCGGATGAGCTGTGTTTGGTGGCGGCGGCCGTCGCGTCCTTTGAGCTTGCCAAGTCGGGGCCCGGCGGTGTCAGCAACAGCGGCGGCGGGTCTGGCAGCGGCAAGGGCGCATCCAAGGATGTCGTCGCGCTGGGGCGCCTGGGCCCTGAGTGGGTTGAGGCGTGCGGCACAGCGCTGCTGGCGGCACGGCGGCGCCAGGCCCGGGAGGCCGATGCGCGGCACAAGGCGGCTGGCAACGCCGCTGCTTCAGCCACGTTTCAGCCGCCGACCCCCAGCCTCCTCATCGACCTGCTGCGGCTTTCGAGCCGCTTCGAGCGGGCGGCTGCAGAAGATGTCCTCGAGTTTGTGCAGCTGTCTATTGGCGACTGGGCAGCGCTGGATGCCTTCGCGGCTCGCGACGGCAGCGCCTCGTGGCCGCTGGGTCCCGGCACCTGGGCTGAACTGCTGCGGGCTGCCCTGGACGCCGGCTTGGAACTGCAGGCGCCGGGGATGGTGGCCTTCTCGCGAACCCTGTTTGCTAGCCTTGCCGGCAGGGCAGCAGAGCGCGCCCCCGCCGGCAAGGCGTACGATGCAGCGGTGTGGGCTTCGCTGGAGTCTGCGCTCGGGGGTGTGCTGCTGCGCGCGATCGCGCAGAGGCCGTATGCGCTGCAGGCCGCGGCCGTGGAGGCCCGCGCCTTCCTGTCGGCCGCCCCGCTTGAGGCCGCGAGCATGCGGCAGCTAGCCATGACCGCCACCTTCTGCTGCCAGACCGGCCTCGGGGACGGCGCCTTCTGGGCTCGGCTGCGGGCAGAGGTCCTGCGCCGCGCTCCCAGCGCCAGCGCTGCCAGTGGGGGCCAGGCGCCGGGCGTGACGGCTGCAGACCTCGCCGCCGTGCTCTACTGCCTTGAGCACGGCGGCTGTGGTGCGGGCGAGAGTGCCGCGGTATGGCTCGCCCAGCTGGAGCAGGCGGGTGGCGACGACTGTGGAGACGGTTGGGTTGCGGGAGGTGACTCCTCTGTCAGTAGCGGCCTGGCTGCCTTGTCGGTGCTGCAGCGGCTGTGGCTGGGCAGTGGCCGGACCGCCAGCAGCCCGGCGCTCATCCCCGCAGCCCAACAGCCAGTCCACGCCGCTGCCGCCGCCGCTGCCGCCATGCGCGATGCGTCTGCCCTGGAGCCTCTGCTGCCGTGGCAGCTGGAGCAGCTGCTGCTGCTATGCGCCGGCGACGTCGTCCGCCGCCGGCAGGGGGGCAGGGAGGGCCCCTCAGGCAGTAACCCACCCGCACCGCTTCTGACAGCAGCGGTGGCCGCAGCGCTGCTGGAGCGCCTGTCCAAGGCAGGGGCCCTAGACTCGGCGGACGCCAGCGCAGCTGCCGCCGTCCTGGCCTACAGCCTATCGGGCGTCCCCGCCGGCCAGCCCTGCAGCGTTGTCCAGGCGGCCGCTGCGGTCGGTGCGCTGCCGCTACTGCCGATGCCAGAGGCGGCGGCGCTGCTGCCAGTGTTGATGGCGCGAGTGGCGGTCGGCGGCTGGCGGCCGGACGCTCAGGCGGTGGTGGCATTGGCGGAGCGGGCCGCGCAGGAGGGCGCCAGCGGCGGGCTGCGCGACTGGCCGATGGAGCGGTCTCTGCAGGTCGGTAGGGCCGGCGTCTCTCGTTGTGGGCCGCCCATGCTGCTGCAAGATGCTGGGTGTGACGCTGGCCACGCATCCCCCTTCGTTCCTTCGTCTTACCCCTCGTAAGCGTTACCCCGCCCCCCACGTATCCCACAGCTCGCGGCGGCGCTCCTGCGCCTGGCCCCAGAGCCCAGCACGCTGACCGCTGTGGGCCCGCTGCTGCTGTCGCTATTGTCGGGCGCTGAGGAGGCGCTGGTGGCCGAGGCGCTGCCGGAGCGCCTGGCGGAGGCCGTGCGGAGGGCAGGGGCCGGCGCTCCCGACCTTGTCATGACGGAGCTGCAGCGGGAGCTGGGGTCGGGTGTTGCGGTCGCCGTCGAGGCAGCTGTGGCGGCCGCTGACGCCATGGCGGCCGCAGCCCTGACGCTGGCGAATTCCTGCGTCAGCAGCCTTGCGGGCGGCTCCCCGCCGCCCTGGCCGCACATCCCCGCTGCCACGGCGGGGGACCTGGCGGCAGCACTGGTGGCGGCCAGCGGCCAGCAGCAGCTGCCGAGGCCGCTGGCGGCGCTGTGTCTGCGGCTGCTGGGCTGCGAGGGCGCCGCAGGCGCTGTGCCTGGATCCGCGCTCGCGGCCGCCCTGCAACACAGCTTGGCCGGGCACGAGGGTCTGCCCATGCCCGAGCGCGTCGCGGGCACGCTGGCGGCGCGTGTGAGCGCCCTGCTGGCTTGGGACACGGTGCACCGGGAGCGGGCGCTGCGGCGATGTGGCGCCAGCCCCACGCGCTTCCTGCGCGCGCTCGACAAGCTGCTCGAAAGTAAGACCCCGGCCCTAGCGGAGGGCTTCGACTTCTGGTGGCGCGCCTACCGGGAGCTGTACGAGATTGGCGTGCGGGTGAGGCGCTGCCGCTGCGAGGCTGCGGAGCATGCGGCCCCGGACGCATTGCAGCAAGCTGGCCACCGGGACCTGTCGGTGCTGCCCGGCAAAGGGCCTGTAACAGGAATGCTCGCGCCGCTGCGGACACGTGATGACGACTGTGCTGTACATGCGTGCTGCGCTGTCCCCTCAGGAGCGGCCTTTCGTGACAGCCTGGCGAGGGCGAGGGGAGGACTTCACTGCCGCCGTCTTCTACGCCACCGTTACCGCGTTGCAGACTGGCAACCTCTTCGCCGGCAGCAACATGGCTGCCATGGTGAACCTGCTTCACTACCACCGGCTGCTGCAGCCGCGGCTCGGCATCGCTGGCGTAGACGTGCACACGCAGTGGTACCGAATAGAGCAGAACCGCGATATCTATGGGCGGACCCGCCAATTTGCGCCGGCGCCAACGGGCGCTTCGGCGTCGGGCTCTACGCATGTGCCTACGGACCACATGTGGACGGCCCTCGACGCGCTGTGGGGCCTTGGTGCGTTGCCTTGCTGCCTAGCTTGCTGTCTCGTCTTGCTTACTTAGCCAGCCTGTCACCGCATACTGTAGCACCGGTTGTGGCTGACCCGCGCCACCCATGCGACAGGCTCGGCGCCGTCGTCGAGCTTCTTCATGCGCTCCATCGGCGCGGAGAATGCGCAGCAGCTGCAGCAGTCGGAGCCTTCGTCAGCCCTCCAGCCCTGTGCGCGGCTGCTGCCTGGGACCCCAGCAGGCAAATCCTGGAGAACATGGAGCAGCGGCGTGCAGGGAATGCTATCCATTCTGGGCCCCTACCTGCTCGACAGCGCGGAGGCTCGGTCGCTCGCGCGTGCGCTGTGGCCGGACGTGGAGGCGCACGCCGCGGCGGTGGCAGTGGACGCTGCAGCCGCTGCAGGTGGCGGCGGCGGCCCTGCACGCGACCCAGCCAAGCAGCTGACGGCGCGGCAGCTGGGCCTCCTGTTTGGGCTGGTGGCGCTGCGCGTACGGGACGGCGGCGGCGTGTGGGCGCGCCGTAACGACGAGGCTGACCTCGAGGCGCTGGCTGACTACAGAGACAAGGTAGGCCGGCGAGCGAGGGTTGAATGTTTGGCGCCGGCTGCTGCTGGCCGCCGGGGCTAGGTGCGTTTTGAGTCAAGGGGTTGCCGTTGGCGGTCGTGGCTGGTTTGCTTGCCTGAGCTTACGTGCCCGCTGCTGCTGCCAGCTGGCAGCAGCAGCGGGCACGTAGCGCTGCAGCGCTGCTCAGCGCGCGCCGTCGCTGACGTGCACGCTGACCTGCTCGCTGCCGCAGCTCTGGCCGCTGTACCGGGACGCGCTGCGGCTGCTCATTAGCCAAGGTGCGGCCGCCGGCTCGGGCTCGAGCGCCAGCGCCGGTGTCGGTGCGCCCAACGGCAGCAGCAGCAGCAGCAGGTATGCAGACGAGGACGGCGGCCCGCCGCAAGCGGCACTGGACACTCTCAACGCGCTGCTGGATGCGCTGGAGCCGGCTGTGTGCAGCGGCATGTGCGGCGACTTCCTGCCGCCCGGATACGCGGACGTGTACCTTCCGGCCATTGTCGAGCTGCTGACGGATGCGCTGGTGCCCCTGCTATGCGCCTCGGAGCCGCCGTCTCTGACGCTCGACGGCGAGGACATCGAGTGCGCCATAGCCCTGGTCTCTGCCCGTGAGCTGTCCGCCGAGACGCTGCTCGACGACCTGTACTGGCCGCCCGGGCAGCCCTACCGGCTGCAGCTGCCGCCGGAGCTGCAGCCGCCGCCCGGCGCCCGCCACGGCTGGGGCGACCCGGCTGGTGACGCGGCGCGTGAGGCGCACGTGGCCGAGGTGGCGCGCTGGCTGTCGGCGGCGCAGCGGCTGCACCGTGTGGCCTTCCAGGCCTTCGGCTTGGGCGTAGACACGTTTGCGCACGCGCTGGCGGAGCGCGGCGTGGTGCAGCCGGGCCCTAGGCGCTGGTCCCGGCTGCTGTACGGAATGGTTGCGCTGCAGCCCACCGTGGCGAGCTACCCGATGACGGCGACGGCGGCGGCGGCTGACAACGCGGCGGGCGACGGGGGCAACATGCTTGGCGCTGCTGTCGGCAACGGCGCCATGTCGGGCATGCTGGCGTCCATGTTTGGCGGCAACATGCAGCTGCAGAACTTCGTGCGCCTGCTTGAGGGGCAGGACGGGCCGCCGGCAGGGCTGTTCGGTGCAGACGACGACGACGAGAGCGGCGGCCAGCGCGAGGGTGCGGGCGAGGGTGAGGGCGATCATGAGCGTGACGGTACGGGCGAGTGAGGGATCGCGTCAAACCACACGCGTCTGCAGGCGGTCGTACTTTGCGTTAAGCCGCCTTGCTGGTGCGGGACTTGGTCGTAATCGACGTTGTTTTGGATTATAAGTATTGTTGGGCTAGATAGCTGCTGAGCTATGCAGCAGGCAGCGCAAAGTGGTGTGACGCATGCATGATCTTAGCTGTGGCCGTTGCCGTGTGCGCCTAGTGCGCCGTACGTCCCGCGCCTTAGAAAAGAAAAGAAAAGAATACCCTGGGGCTGGGCCGCCTAGGGTGGGTTAAGGGGACAGGGCATCC
>BDDC01001962.1:3896-17820 GCA_001662425.1 Chlamydomonas sphaeroides | reverse complement strand
TGAGCAGCGTCGGGTTAGCAGCTCGGATAGGCTTGTGTTTTGCATATCGAGTACATGCGTGGCAATATATGTCATGGATACGAGGTGTGAATGAGAGCTTCGGAGCACAGGACTGGAAGGGCGGTCAGTTGCGTGGTCGTGTTTCGAAGGCGTAAGCGTGCCGCACCTGTTTTCGCTCCAGCGACTTGCCACCAGCTAGCATGCCAGCGCCCCGCAGGAATTGTAGCAGCGGCGTCTGCGGCGCGTGGCAAGTTTCATAACTCTGCAGTAATGGACGCAACGCGACGCCAGACGTCCAAGCACCAAATCAATGTAGCAGGCCAGCGCCCCGCAGCCTTCATCAACCTGGCTTTGCGGTGCGCTGATGCACGGGGACTAGGGCTGAGACATACACGTCCGCATGAAGAACCTATGCTGTCAACCGTTCCAGGGCCGACTCACTGGCGCCTCCACGTTGGAGCAATGAACATGTACGTCAGCAATGACTGCAGCGCCTTGCGTTGCGTGAGACAGGAAATCGCTGAGCGTCAGCAGGCATCCTCCTCGACGATACGCCACGAGTGGCCGGTTTACACAATCTTTGCAGCAGCAAGAAAGGTATGTGTCCTCTGGACTTGCGCCATGAGACGTGACGACGTCCGCGGATACGCCGCGCAGCGAGATGCGCAGCGGCCCTGAGCCGCTGAACCAGGGGACCTCTAGCATGTTAGTTTATCGCTTGTGACTGTGCGCCCCTTTGATCACTGCTGTGGTCAAAGTGCGTTATATGTTGGATGCAGGCTTCCGCACTCCTTTGGCTGTATGTTACGTCTATGAAGTACTGTAAACACGAATGGCGTGAGAGCTTGTAGGCGTGGGCCAAGTTCGCAAGCATCAAATCAATTATACGAGCGAAAGAGTGAAGCCAGATCGTGCCATTAGGGTTTCTGAAGTGGGACCTCAGCCCAAAGCGCTGCACTTTGAACACATAATATTTCAGAACTTACAGGGCGAAGGGAGTTAACCAGCGCTGCGATGAAAACTATGGCGCTCGTCCTGCGCGTAAGCGCAACAACAGCCCTGCAGTGCTCCCCAGAAATCATATGCTGCACATAAGCAATTAGCTTCTTGATGCGAGGGACCAAAGTGTAGCTTGTGAAAACCGGTGTCTGTCATCGTCGTGGGTCATACGAAATACAAAGTTCGCGGCACCGCACGCTCCCCCGTAGATGCTGTGAGTGGCACCTGTCGAAGTGGTCATGCGCATTTCACTTAAATTGCGCGCCCCTTCGCTAGAGGAGCCCCTGCGCCCGCCCAGCCTGCACCTGCCCGCACCCATGGCATCACGCGGGTACCACTCGGGCAGGGGGCCCCTGCACTCGGGGGTTCGTGGGCAGGGTGTGTCCCTGCGCTACAGGCGCCCATTCTTTATGCCATGCTATAGTATGACATATGACACCTCTGTACCAGGACCAGCTGTGTACGCCAGGTCGCTCAGCAGTCGCGACATGCTTGTGCATGTCGCCACAGATACACGAAGCATGCGCCATACGCAACTATATGACTTCCTTATGCCACGCAAAGATATCTCAAGCGTTGAGACAGCCCCTCGGAGCCCTCTATGGGAAGTAGGTGGTCGGCATGTGCGAAATCGCGGCCGGCTGGACCACACGAACGAGGCATGCCGACCACTCCGAGTGCCTCATAGTTGTACATGTAGCCGCCCAGAAGGCTCTGGGGCAGCATTTGTCGTTAGTGTAGGCTGGTCGCCGACACACCCACTGGCCCCCTGGCACGCCCCCTGGCAGCCCCTGAACCGCGTCCCACCTGTTCCCGTCCATAGCGAGCTATCAACGCGCACCGACGGGTGCCAAAGCTATTGTGGGACCTGCGTGAGGTAGTTGGGATTGATCTCTCACGGCGTCAGAGTCCGTACAGCTTGGGATTTTCTTGCATACTGTGTTTTGACCCCCCATACGGCAACGTCCATATCCCGCTTGCCGTATCCTCGGACAAGGATGCTACCATGCCAGATTAGTAGAGGGGTAGGGTCAGATGACATCCTTGTCCGATGATATGGATAGCGGGTTATGGAGGATGGTGTATCTGGGGACACAGGCCGGGCGCCGCGCGTGCCCGGTGTTGCCCTGGCAGAGAAGCAGCACCGTTGGCGCTTGCGAACAGGGGCCCCTGCTTGCGACGCCCTCGGCCACAGCGACGCTGCCAGCCACTACATCTGCTGTCCTCCCCGATATGACAGCGGGCTACAATTCAACATAGTAGCAAACTTGTCAGAGTTTGTCCCGTTGGAGACTTGGTGGTTGCCGTACAGGGGGGGGTCAAAACACAGGGTCCAGGGGATCTGGCATAGTGGCATCCTGGTCCGATGTTTTGCAAGGCGTGTTTTGGGCATTGCCGCACGGGGGGGTCCAAACACATGGTTCAGGGGAATCCCAAGCGGTATGGACTCTGACACAGTGCGGGAGCAGTTTCAATTGCCTCACGAAGGTCCCACAATAGCTTTGGCACCCGCCGGTGCGCGTTGATAGCTCGCTATGGACGGGAACAGGTGGGAGGCGGTTCAGGGGCTGCCAGGGGGCGTGCCAGGGGGCCAGTGGGTGTGTCGGCGACCAGCCTACCCTAACGACAAATGCTGCCTCAGAGCCTTCTGGGCGGCTACATGTACAACTATGATGCACTCGGAGTGGTCGGCATGCCTCATTCGTGTGGTCCAGCCGGCCGCGATTTCGCGCATGCCGATCACCGACTTCCTGTAACCGGCTCCGATATCCCACCTTAACGCGCAGCTTATCTATTTTGGATATCTAGATGTTATATTAGCTGTGTTGGCGCACTCTTCGCGCACCTGTGGCGACAGGCACAAGCATGTCGCGACTGCCGAGCGAGCTGGAGCCCAGAGCTACTCATGCAGGTGCCGTATGTCATAACATAGCATAATTTAAAGAATGGGCGCCGGTTGCGCGGGGACACACGGACCCCGCCCACGGACCCCCGAATGGTACCCGCGTGAGCCATGCCACGCCACATGGTCGCTTGCTCCATGCACTCGCGGCCCTGCTACCCAGCCGCAGCCTCGCGGTCCTTCGTTCCTCGCCGACCTTGGATCCAAGCTGTCCGTATAGACCTTGGATCCAAGCTGTACTTATAGCCATTGCTGCTCTTTCGTTCGAGCAGCCATCCACTGGTACTTCTCCGTCGCCTCGCCTTTAGTTGTGGTCGCGCTCTCTACTTCCTTTAGACTGTAATAATCGGTTTAAACTTCTGGGACACGCCTACAAAACCACCTACCTGAACAACCGAGGTCGGCGCTGGATGGCGCTATCGACATCATCGCAGCGCTATCTTGGCAGGCGACAACTACCGGTACGTGCCAAACGACTGGGGCCGACGTCGATCAAGCTGTCCAAGACTGCTGACCTTGCCGGCGGATACTGCTGGTGTGCAACCACCGCGTGCCGCGCCCTGCCTGGGTTCGACTTCGAGTTAACAGTCAGTGTCCCAGCAATTTGCGCATGCTCTGCTTACCCGTCACCGCCACGCGTCCCTGCCCGGAGACTGGTGCCGGTTGGGGCCGCCACACATACGGGTGCCCATTAACAGTTCTGGGAGCCTGGGATCGTCGCGCCGCCTACACGCCGGCGAGACTCGCGCAGCAGCAGGGTAGGGGTGTGCAGCGGGTGTGGCACGGTTTGGCAGAGGGCGCCTCCTCACTCGCCACTTGCACCAATAACGCACCTCCGCCGAGTAGTATCTCTCATGCATATTAGCCTAGGGCAGCCAGCTAAGTGAATGGGCCCAAGCGTCGACAGAAGCCTCGCGAAGCTGCCGTACATGGCGCGTATCTAGATACGCTCCACGTTGCCACTTTTGCGCCCTGAGCCGCGCTGAATATAAAATTGAATTGTTAATATCAATGATAAACATGGGGAGAGATCGCGATGTTCACACTGAGAAAGCGCAACTGAAACCGGCGACTGAAACGCAAAATCAACATCGCGCCAGCCCTTGCAAGCGCATCCTTGCTCTACCTAAACATACCAAGAATAAACGCTTCTAAGCGCAGGTGCGCAATACAGACCGCGGTCACGAAAAGCCGAAGCAACGTTGTGCCTGGATACGCTCGGCACTGGCTTACGATGGGTTCCTTCAGCTCACGCATGCGAAACTAGCGACAGCGCCGCGGCCGCTGCAGTCGTCATGTTTCGGGCGCTTGCGCGCGCAGCGCGGTCGGGCTCAGGATTATAGCTGCCGCCATGGAGGAGTCTCAAGATGAGACTCGCGACTCATCTTGGTCGCCATCCACGCCCCGGCACGGCCGGACACCGACGAAAGGAGCGAAGCGACGCTGGACCGACGCAGAGACCACGCGCGTCGCGGAGCTGCACGCGGCGCATGGCAATCGATGGTGCGCCTCGCAGAGGCCTAGCTCATCCGCGGCGCCGGTTGTACCGGACGCGGACGTCGCGGACGGCGGCGTCGGCAGGTGAAGGGAGGCGCCAGCCTTAGGGCGCAGGACCTGAAGCCCATGCCCGTCTTCCGTGCGCAGGGCCGTGATTGCACGAAACATGAAAAAGCGGTCCGACGGTGACGTGAAGGTGGGCACAGGCCGGGGCGTTGCATCTGGCATGGCTACCGGCACCGCCGTCGGGCCGCCGATAGACAGACAATCCAGCACAAGGAATAGCACGTTGATGCGTTGCAACCTTGTTCTAGCGTGGGTCGTGGTGCGCTATGCTGCTCGTACCCTTGCCCTTGTGCCAATCCCGTCGTCCCATCCCCCACCTAGAACATCTTCCACTCGGCGCTGCGCTCCAAGACGGCCGGCGACGCCAACGCCCTGCTGCGCTGCTACGCCCAGGCAGTGGGGCCCAACTGCGACGATGTGCAGCTGCGGCAGGCGGCGCTGACGAGGGCGGCACGACGGCACCCGAGCCGGGCCACCACTATGTCAAAATACCACTCGCTGCATCGGCAGCGGAGCGCGTCGGCGTCGGGCGCCGGCGACGTCTTGCAGCCTGCCGATAGCGCGACGTACCTCGACGACGAAGACCAGGGCGACGAAGACATGGCAGATGATGAGGCGCCGCAGGTACGGACTCACACGTGTCGTTCAGCCACAGGCCTTGCAGCTCCGTTGTTCCGCAGTCCAGGGCCGGCGCCTACCCGCCTGGGGTGCCCTACTTGGAAAGCGTTGAGCCGCCACAGCCAGCCGCCGTGCTTGGGGATAAGCCCGCGGCCTTGCTGAAGAGAGGTTTGTCCCGAGGTGGCCCTCAGTGACAGGCACGACCCCAACACAACCCGCCTGCCGGCCCCCAATCAATGCCCCACGCAGACGTCAAATGCACCTGCGCCCTGGATCCTGGCAGCAGGCACCACCGAGCAACTGCCGCCGCCGCCATTGCCGCTCTCGCTGCTAGCCGCGCCGCATCCCCCAAGCGGCCCGCAGGCCGCCGCCGGCACCGGCGAGCTCGCGGCTGCGGCCTTGCCGCCGCGGCCAGCCCCGGACGACCTATGGTGGTCGTCCTCACTCTCATCGGCGGGTGCAGCGGCGGCGGCGCCAGCGGCCGAGGCCCTGGCAGGTATGGGGTGGCTCACGGGCGGCGGTCGCTGCGGGCCGCAGCAGCAGCGCCAGCAGCAGCCACAGCAGGACTGGACGGCTGTCCCGCAGGCCTCCCCGCACGGCCTCCACGCCACCTATGGCAGTCAGGCCGCCGCCGCCGCCAAGGCCGCCTTGCTGTTCGCACCGCTGCCCGGCAGCCAGCCGCCGCCGGCGGCGGCGGCGTCGCTGGATCCGCCGCCGGACGCCTTCCCGGATTGGCGGGGGTCCAGCGACGGAGCAGCAGCGGCACTGGCGACGGCAGGCCAGTCGTCAGCGGCGCCGCCGCCGCAACAGGTGCCAGGCGGCGGCGGCGCGGCGGCTGGGGGTTGCGCCCCGGCGGCGGCGGCCGCAGCTGACGGCCGCTCGGCCGTCTTACTCTTGGGCCCCAACGCCGTCGGCGGCGGCAAAGATGAGCTGCAGATTGATGATCTGTTTGCGGGGTTGATGGCCGACGGCGCCGGCGGCCCAGCCGGGCGGCAGGCGGGGCCATCCGAGCAGCAGCCGCCGCCGCACGGGCACTGGCGGCACGACGCTGGCCGCGAGAGTGCGCCGATGGATTATCTGTTTGCCGGGCTGATGGCGGCCGGAGACGGCGGCCTGCCGCAGCCGCCGGCGGAGCTGCCGCCGTTTATGCGCCAGAGGCACGCTGCCGACCAACCGGCGGCGGCGGCAGGGCCTGGCGGCGGCGGCGGCGACCTGGCGCTGGCGCCAGCGCCGACTGCCATCGACGTCCGTCAGCGCCAGCGGCGCCGGCAGCTGGCCCCACCAGTCGACGGCATGGACGCAAACGACGTGGAGAAGCTGTTCGCCGGGCTGATGGCGGAGGCCGAGGCTGAAGCGTCGTCAGAGGCGGCGGCGGATGCGACGGCGGAGGCAGCCGAGACTTCCGAGGCCGTGGCGCTGATTGTCGGCCCACCGCCGCCGCCGCCGCCGCACTTGACTGCCGCGGCCTCCCACCTCAGCGTCCTCCGCTTGCACGCCCCTGGCGGCCCGCCGGCAGGGCCGCCGCCGCCGCCACCGCTGGCGGCAGGTCTCCAGGCCGCAGCCCACAGCAGTACACCGGCCATCTTGATCCGGCCGTTCGCGATGATGCCGGCCTCTGCCACGCTCGCTCAGGTGCTCAACCTTGACGCCCTCACTTTGGTGGCTGGCGGTGGCGGCGGCTACGGTGGCGGCGGCGGAACCAGCCAAAGCAGCGGCGCCGGTGCCAGCGCCGGCGCCAGCGCCGGCACCGGCGGCTTTGCCAATTTCGGTGCTGGGCACAGTGCCGGTGGCAATGGCTACGGTGCCATTGGCTTCGGCGCCGGCGAAGCACGCCCAAGCTACGGTGGCTCGGGCATCGACGCTGTCTGCAGCAGCGCCTTGGGCACTGCGGGCGGCCTTGGCGGCATTCCCAGTGACAGCACCAGCAGCCACATCACTGCAGCCACCGGTTACGGCAGCGGCGTGTACGGCAGCGGCCTGTACGGCAGCGGCGTCAGGGTCAGCGGCCAAATCTCGCCAGCGGCAGCTGGCGGCGGCAACCGCGATCTGATCTCAGAGCTGCGCGCAAGGGTCAGCATCAGCTCCGCAGGCAGCGGCTTGGTTCGGGCATGGAGTGACGGTGCCGCCGCCACCACCGCGGTCCCATCCTTCGCCCCGGTGGCCGGCTGGCTAGGCGACGGCGGCGGCGGCGGCGCTGGTGCACCCCCGGGCGGCTTTGCCGCTGCCGCCCTCCCGCCGCCAGGTCTCACGACGGCACGCCTGCGAATTGCCGCCGCCGCCGCCGGTGGGTCGCAGCTGCCTCAGCAGACCGCCGCCTGGGCCTCTCTCGTCGGTTACCAAGATTCCCGTCAGCAGCCGGTAGCTGCGCCGCTGCCCTACGATGGTTCGCAGCTGTACGGCACGTCCCAGTACGACAATCAGCAGCTGCACAACAGCTCGCCATTCGACGCGGCGATGTTTGGGACGCTGACGCAGGCGCTGCCGCCACCGCCGGGCGGCGGCAGCGCCGCCGCCGCACCTGCCGCCGGTACCCTGCACGCCCGCGGCGGCGGCGGTGCCCTGTACGGCAGCGGCGGTGCCATGCATGGCAACAGTGGTAGCACCGTTTGCGGCGGCGGCGACGTGGGAGCTTTTGGCTGGGGCAGCAGCTCGTCTGGCAGCGGGGGGCCAGGCGTGGGGGCGGTGCAGCTGCCTGGGGGCCTCAACACGAGCGGCTCAGGAGGCCAATGCCAACAGCGCGACAGACGAGACCTTGACGGGGTTCACGGGGTTGGCGGGGTTGACGGGGCAGGCGAGGGCGGGTGGGGCAGGTAGCTACTTGCGTTCCAGCGACGTTCGTGTGCACCGTACGGTACGGAACGGTACGGAAGTTCAGCACGCTTTTGCGTTAAGATTCAGCTTAGTACGTAACCGAGGCTGCGGTGGCAGCGGTGTTGGCGGCAGAGCTGAAGATGGTCGTATCGGCATCTCAGGGTATGGAATGATTGTACCTAACGAGCAGATGCACTCAAGTAGACTCTCGCAAAAACTGTACGGTGTAGGCAAGTACGCCAATGAACCCGTCGTCCGGATGAGCGGGTCGGAGTGTCACCTGGCCCAGGTATGGGTGCGAGGGGATTGGGTTGGTGCCGGGGATGGAGATAGGTTGAGCAGAGTTATTTGGGCTTGGTGGGGTGAGCAGGGTTGTTGGGGGTTGGGTAGGGGATGCACGTGTGTGCAACCATCGTGCACACTCTCCCCATTACGGATGGGACGCGCATGCACCTTGCTTCTTGCTGCTTCTGGAGCTCGCTCGAGAACGCCGCGTAGACCGACGTAGGTCTCGTGCAGCAAGCGCGTAGCTTGCTAGCGATGGTCTTTTTGTGATTTGTGATTCGCCTGGCGGCTTGGCAGTGAAGGAAGTGCTTTTGATAGCGTGCGCCTGCGTCACAATTTGCGGGTTGGTTGGGAGCTGTTTGTTTGGGAGCGTTTGAGCGGCGCTTGACGTCATCCTGGCTACGTGCTCGCCATGCGGCCTGCCACGTCCGTCAGTTGGCTCAGCGGCAGATGGGCCGCCGGGGAGCAGCGGGTTGCACAAGCAGCAGCGGGTCATAAGCGGCGGGCCGCCGCGCGCGGGGAGCTGCGGCGATTGGGGTTTGCATGGGGCGCTTGCTTGCTTCGTTGGGGGGCCGTAGCTAGGCTTCTGTGTGTGCGCAATTGCGAATGGATTGGGTTCAAACATGGCCTGCCATCCACAACACAAACGGCGGTGCCATGCGATTCAGATGCAGGTGACGGCCCCGCGGGGCTGCTCAAGCGAGTACGTCGCATTGGCTGGATGCGCGGCAATGTGGGCTGCCGCGGTGTGCTGGCTTGGCTACCATTGCTATACTTCATTGCGAATCTGTGGAGGGCGCCGGCGGCGTCGGAAGCGTTGTGCGGCGGCGTCAGAGGCGAGCACGCGTGAGCGCTGCGCGACTCGTACGTGTTTTGATGCTTGCTTGCTTGAAACTCAACCCGTACGTTGCAGTGCTGCAGCCGGGCGCGCCGTGGAGTGGAGTGGAGTGCGCTGCAGGGGCAGCTCGCCGGCATCTGTTCATCCTGCGTGTGTGTGTGTGTGTGTGTGTGTGTGTGTATGTGTGTGTGTGTGTATGTGTGTCTCCTCGTGGCTGCCGCTGTCATACTTGCTGGTAGATTTGTTGGAACGCCGCGCGTGCGGGCGGGCGCTTGTGGCGCCTCCCGCCGCTGCTGCGCAAGGGCGCATTGTGCACCGCGGTGCGTGCTTCATGCGTGTCCCCATCATCCCACATGCGATTGATCATCGTCCATACGATCGATCCGCCACCCATCAATCGCACCATCTACCGTATGTAGCTGGCTGGCTGGCTGGCTGGCTGGCTCACGGCAATGGCAACCCGAGCTGTGCCAGCCAAGCAATCAAGCCAATCATGCATTATGTTGCATCCTGAGTTGCTTTGCCAGACCGGCGGCCTTGCACTTGCGTGGACAAGCGAGGAGGGCGGTGTGAGCGAGTGGCATCGGCAGGCCGCCAGCGGAAGCCGGGGCGTGGAGGCGCCGGCAACGAGGTGTGCGGCAAGGGTGCGTCGAATCACGACGCATGTCAGATCCCGTACCGTTGCATGATTGTTGTACGGCGTGCCCTATCGGGGTACGTTGCCGTGTGTTGGAGTCACGTAGCTAGTTTCATCAGTCGGTGCTTTGGCTTGTTGTATGCATGCGAGTGCGCATGGGCGATAGATGGCGGACGGATCGATGCCGGCTGGGAGCGGAAGTAAGCTGCAGGCAGGCGCACGCATGGGCGATGGCTGTAAGGTCCAGATTCCAGCAGCCGTGGCCGGAGTTGAAATAGAAATAGAAATAAGTACTCTGGGGCGGGGCCGCCTAGGGTGAATTAAGGGAGCGGGGCGTCCAGGGTCTAGGACCACCTGCCTCCGCCACCTACCGTGAGAGAGAGGGGGATGAGGGGAGGGGGGATCTCAGCATGCAGGTGGGGACGACGAGGGCGGCGCACCGCCCCCCCCGCCCCCGCCTCGGTTAGCTGATGCGCCCGTGCTATCCGAAAGGGCGCTTCCTTGCATGGGCGCTGCAATGAATCAGTTGACGTGGGCCCGTGCATCAGCAGCGCACGCCCGGCCCCAGGCATGCCCGCCGGTGAGTACGGTTAGATTGGAAGTGTTACTGGTTAGAAGTGCCAGCCCTCGAAGGGCCGACCCAGAGAATGTGACAAAAACAGCAGCGGGTCAAGCGCCTGACGCCCTGGCGTCATTGCGCCGAGGCGCGCAAGGGGCCCCGTCCCCCGTGTCGAGCGTGCGGCCCCTGCCCCTCGCTAAGCCAAGCCAAGCCATCCGTAACTTGTCTCAGGCACCCTAGTCTGACGAACTTCCGCGCTGCTTCATTATTGGAGGTCAAGCCGCCGCAAGCCGGCGGCAGTTGCAGCATGCCGCCGAGTTGGCATGGACCATCAGCTGGCGCCTGCTCCATCCGCTTGGAAGCGTGACACAAAGAGTACCAGGACAACATAGTAATGCCACACATGTGATTGCAAAGGACTAGCGAAGGGGCGGTGCGCAGGCCAACGCGCAATAGAGGCAAGCTCACATAACCACACATTGCAGACGCGGCTAGCTGCGCCGTCTGGAGGAATGGAGCCCAGCGCCGGCAAGGCGAGCGAGCGCGCGCGACGAGGGGGGACCAACCCTGCGTGCGACACGCCGCCGAGACGGCAGCGACTCGGCACCCAGCGAACCAGGACAGACGTACAGATCACTACGGCAACATACCAAACCAGGAATCCAGAATCGGCCAAAGAGCGCCGAGGCTTGATGTGCGCCGCGCGAGGTCCCGGGAACAGGCAGCATCGGTCGCACGATGGCACATCACAGCGGCAGTGGCTGCATGCGGCCGCGCCGGCCCGTGCTCTTCACGCGCCCTGCCCCACCATCTACACCACCACCCGTGTCACGACACCGACAACGCCATCAAGGCATACAACGAAGCCCGCAGCCGACTCGCCTGGTACGCCTGGACATGCGTGACCAGGCGCGGCGCACCTACCCCGGAGAGTACGACGCGCACGCCAGCCAGCTCGCGGCCGCCGCCGCCAACCAACAAACATGCGACTGGCGGAGGCGGCTGCCCGCTCGCTTGGGCCGCCGCACACGTCTTGACCGGGCACTCGTGGCTTTGTGGCCGCGCCCCATCATGCTGCCTGACACCCCACGGTCACCCAGAGGCCCTGCATGCCCTCATCGACTGCATGCGCGCCTGCGCGCGGCAACCCCCTGCTGCTTGCGTTCCACGCGTACTAACCCCCACAGCATCAGCCAGGGCCGCACGCCCATCAGCGCCGCAACCCGCGCGCCCCACAGCTAGCTGGGACGGAGCTGCGGGCTGCAGCGGAGCAGGAGTGAGCGCACCGGCGGCCCGGGCATGACCAGCGCCAGCAAAAGCGTCAAACAATGTTGACATGACACATACGTAGGCACATACCTACATTCATACATATATACATTCAACGGTACCAGCCACGGCACCGAGCCACACAAAGCGGCCAATTAGCCATGCTCGTGGCCCTCACCCAGCCGTGCGTGGCACCAGAGTCACCGGCGGACAGCGGCAAGGCCGGCCGCCGGCCGCCAGCCGCCGGTCGCCACCGCTGCAACCACCACAGAGCGCAAGCAAGTATCACGACCACCCCCATGACACTCGCCAGCAGCCCCGCTCCTAGTACGCTAGCAGCGGCCACATGACAGCCGTCAGCACCACCGCTGGTGCGCGACAGAGAGCGCCTGCGCATTCAGTCCCGCAACGCAAGCCGCTGTCTCCAAAGGCACCGCTGCGCTCCCAACATGCGCCGCCAATGCCCCACATGCGCTGCCAGTGCCTCATGTGCCACCTGCTTCGTGCCCCTGAAAGCCCTGCCGCCGCCTCCGCCTCCGCGCGCATGCCGCCGCAAGGCGCGGCGGTTCCATTATTATGACCATGACCATGACCATGGCCACGATTATGACCATGGCCACGATTATGACCATGGCCACGATTATGACCATGACCACGATTATGACCATGACCACGATTATGACCATGGCCACGATTATGACCATGGCCACGATTATGACCATGGCCACGATTATGACCATGGCCACGATTATGACCATGGCCACGATTATGACACTCGTGCCCACGCCCGGCGCCCCCCGGGCCTTAGGACGCAGGAGCTCGCAATTGCATCTGATCAGGCCTCCATGCCATGCACCCGTCCATCGCCTATGTACCCTGCTTCTGCTACACATGCACCCACCGCACCGCGACGCTACCCTGGCCCCGCGATGAGCGCAGGCGAACAGGCGGCGGGGACAGGACTTCAGGCGCTAGGTGCAGGGCGCCGGCCAGCCCCGCCACGTAATGGGTACACCGGGCCGGCCGGGCCCTTTCACTGTAGAACCCGCGTGGAAGTGAGCCCGCGTGGAGGTCATTGGAGGGCACCTGAGACAGCCGCCAGCACTGCTGGCAGCCCGGGGACTCTATCTACGATTACCGGTAGATCGATAAATGTTGTAGGAGTGGGTGAAGGTGTGAAGTCAAGGGTCAGCTTGGAGGCCTGAGCAGCCAGGCCCTCGAAGATGAGGTGCGGTGCTCGACCACTCCTAGGCAGGCCGCTGTTGCCCAGCTGGGCACGCCGCTGCGGGAAACAGGACCCGCACGCACTGGCTGAGCCATGACCCCTAGCTGGCCCGCCTGCCTGCCGGTCTCGGCGCGCCGCCCCAGGCTTGCGAGCAGCTCGCGTGGTCAGCGGCGGCGCCGCTTGGGACCACTCTCCGCTCCATCTGCAGTCGCCGCAGCACCCTGCCGTACCAGCCGCCGCAGGGCCGCCACGCAGGGCCCAAAGCCGGGCGCGATGCGGTCCAGGGACAGGCCCGTCACATGCAGCACTCGTCGCACAGCGGCTGCGGCAGCCGGGCCGCCGCTTGAGGCAATGGCAGCGCCGTCGTCGTTGACGGCGACGCTTGCGTAGGGAGCTCCGGCGGCAGTGCCGGCGGCGGCGACACTTCCCGTGTCGGTGGCGGCCGCGTCGGCGGCGGGGGCGGTGTCGGCGAGGGCCAGCGCGGCGAGCGCCAGGGTGGCGTTGCCGTACGGCAGGGCGTGCTGGTGCAGCAGCGCCGTATCCTGCGGTACGGTACGGCAGTTGGAGCAGTTTGCTAGGCGGCGCTGCTGCGCGCCGCGGCGAGCGCCCCTGTTGTGGCGACCAACAGTGCCACGTGCCGCGATTGGGAGTCTATATGGTAATCACCGGCTCTAGGATCACGGCCACCACTAGCCTGTAATGTGCAGGCTTGTGGACTATGGAGCGGCAGGCCGTGCTGCCGACGCCTGTAACGCAGTGCCAGACCCAACGCACCAGCGCTGACATGGCCGGGCCCCACAGCCGTGGGCCGCAGCAGCAGTCGGAGGCGCCGCCACAGCACCCAGCGGCCCGCCCGCCGGACACGGCGCCGGTGCCGGTGCTGACAACGGCGTTAGCGTTGGGGTCGGCGCCTCCATCGACATCAATGGCGGCGGCAGCGGCGTTGCAGCTGGCGCTGCCAGTGGCAAGGGCGGCGGCGCTCGGGTAGGCGGCGCTGAGAAAGAGCGTGAGCAGGGAGTGGGCGTTGGGCGCCGCGACGCGCCAATGCAGGGCCTGCAGCAGCAGCCGCTCCATACGGGCCAGGTCCCGAGCCTGGAACGAGCAAAGGCCGTGTGGGCGTGGAGCAGAGCAGCGGTTGAGGTGATGGTGACGAGGAAGTTGCAATACAATTGTAGGGCGCGCCAACAAGGTATGGACGGGGTCCCGACGGGCCCTGG
>BDDC01001961.1:0-17824 GCA_001662425.1 Chlamydomonas sphaeroides | reverse complement strand
CCTTGCGTAGCCCCTGCCCACCCGCCTCCCTCCCGCCGTACGTCTATTCAATCCCCACCCCCTACCCTACGCCCCTATCCCCCCGCCGCCCTTCATCCACCGCCCCTGGCCTCTTCGCCCCCCTCCGCCCCGCCCTCTCACCGGCCAGCGCCACCAGGCCATTGCGCACGTCCCCCAGCTGGCCCTGGCAGCACGCGATGTTGAACAGCGCCGCGGAGCGCTCGCCGTTCGAGATGAGCCGCGGCTTGTCGCTACAGCGGGCGGGGGTTGAAGGAGGGAGCGGCGTCAAGGGGGCGCTAGGGGGGAGAGGGTGGAGGCTTGGTGGCGGAGCGGGAGCGGGGCTGGCAGGTCAGCGTGGGGCCTCACGCGGGCAGGCGCCGCAGGCGGCTCTGGCCGCGGCGCCAGGGGGTGGCACCACGGACGCGACCCTGATGCTGCGGGTGCGGGGCCCCTAGCTGCGGCGGCCACCGAGCGCCGAGCCCTACCGTACCCCATGGGCCAGCGCGGGCTCAGCCGGCGGGCCGGTCACAGGCGGCCCTCACCCACCCACCCTCTGCCGGCCCGGCGCTCGCAGCGTGCCTCACAGCCTCTGCCCGCGGCTGCCCGCCCGCCCGCCCGCCTGCCACGCTGCCTGCCACGCTGCCAGGCCGGCGGCGCCCCTTTCGCTGCTGCCGCCCGCTCACCGGAATCGCTTCAGGCCGGTGCCGGGCAGCGTGAGGGCCTTCTCGTACACGATCAGGGCGTCACCCCACCTGGGGGGGAGGGCGGTGGGGGGCGGTACGCGGTGCGCGGCATGGGGTCACGGGGCGATGGGCGTGAAGGGGCGTGAAGGGGATGTAAAGGGCGCGAACGCAGCCGCGGCGCGGGTGCAAGGAGCGCCGCGTTGGGTCACCGGCAAGGACCCGGCGGCCAACGCCACAGCGGGCGACCGGGGGCATAAGTCGCCATGCGTGACCTGACGGGGTGTTTCGGATGCACCCCTGTGCGTGGCGCCGGTCAGCAGCCCCGACGCGCGGCAAGACGTCCGATAACGTCGCAACGTATGAGAATGAAGAAAGAGTAGCATAAATCTAGCTGCTCCATCAGCTATCTCACCAGGTTTCACCTAAAGATACTGTGTTACATTGGATGCCGTGATACCGTGATACCGGTAGATACGGTGATGCCAATAGATGGCGTAACACGAACAACACATGTCGCTTCCATCAGCCCCCCCCCACCTGGCGGCCTTGGCCAGGCTGTTGCCCAGCTCAATGGCCTCCTTGGCGGTCTCGGGGTCCTCCGTCACAGCCAGCGGCCCCGACTCGGGTGCAGCGGCGGCACGCAGGCAGGGCCGGGCCGGGCCGGCGGCCAGCGGGCAGCTGGACTCGGACGAGGGCAGCGGCCGGGGAGCGACCGACAAGTGGCGGGCGGCCGGCACGCTGGGGAAGAAGGGGAAAGGAAGGGGTTGGGTTGGCGTGGAGGGGAGAGGTTGGCGCGGAGGGCAGTAACGCGGGCGAGACTTGACGGGGGCTGGGGTGCAGCCGACCAGGGGCCGCCGCCCTCCTTCCCGCGACGCGCTGACCACAGGCGGCTCACCGGCGGCCAGCCACCACGCGGGCGCTGGCGGATCCACGCAGAGCGCACTGCATGATGGATGGCGCGGTCTACAACAGGCGGACGCCGAGTTTGGGTTCGCTGCTCACTCCAAGGGATTCTGGTAACTTGTATATGTAGCAAGGTTTATGTCGGGTTGCTGAAGAAGGGCGGCGACGTGGAGCAACTCGCTCAGCGATCGGCAACTCTGGCCAAATTGGGCCAGGCCGCCCCGCACCGCAATTCACACACGCGGTAGGAAGACCTTTAAAGGAACTGCTAGCTGCTCTGATCGCTGGGTCGAGAGCTCGGCCCCCGCAAGCGCCTCGCGACGGTCCCCACACATTGAATTGCTCAGCGAGCTAGCCGCTCACAGCCATGCAGCTCTCGCCGACAAATATGTCGGCGCGGCTAGCCAGATGTGGGCCTGTCGCGCCCAAGCCCATCGCATCCGCGCTGCGCTGCGGCGCGCTGGCGCCGCTGCGCCCCGGCGCCACGTCGCGCTCAGCGGCGCTACTTGTTCAAGCCGCCAAGGGCTTCGGCAAGGGCAAGGCCGCACAGAAGCCGCGGTCGGACGAGGACGCTGAGCCCGGGCCATCCCGTGGCAAGGGCAAGCGCACCAAGCTCTCGCTCAGACAGCTCGGCCCTGTGCCAGGGCAGCAGCAGAGCCAGCCCATGGCGCAGGGCTCAGCGCCCGCCAGCGCCTTCACGCCCGAGGTGCTCCCGCCGGAGCCCAAAGAGGAGGAGGACGCCTTCGCCGCCCGCCTCGCGGCGCTCAAGCAGCAGGCCGCCAGCCGCGCCGCCGCCACCGCTGCAGCCGCCGCTGGCGGCGACGTTCTGTCCCAGCCCGTCGCCGGCATGGGCTCCAGCCCCGCCATCTTCGACCAGCCAGCGACGCCGTCGGGCTCCGACGACCCGTACAACAACCCTCCTCCGCTGGCGGCGACGCTGCTGGCAGCGGCGGGCGGCGGCGCCGCCGCCAGCGGCATCTCGGACCCCAAGCTGCGCGACGCGCAGATCGGTCCCAGCCAGCTGGGTCTGGCGGGCGGCGCCATTGTGTTCGTGGCGGTGTTCTTGGTGGTGGCGGCCGGCGACTATGCGCCCGCCAGCAAGCGCTACAGCGGCATCCGGGCGGCGCAGGTGGGGCCGGCTGCCGGTTTCTTTATCCAGAGACGATGAAGATATGTCAGTATAGGTTTTAGGCTATTGGCGTGTCATACGATGCGCCCGACAGCAAGCGGCATAGCGGCACAGGAGCATCGCACTGGCACTGTGCCCTGGGTTTGCGAGAGGGATTCGCAGGGCGGGACGGCCGGTGGCGGGGAGTGGCGGCTCCCCGGCGTGCCTACCTGACAGCTGACAGCCCACCCGCCGGCCGGGGCCCGGGGCGGCGAGGGTGCGGCGATGAGGTGGCAGCAGGGGGCAACAGGGGCAGGGCGTGAAGGTGGCAGGCAGGGAGGGAGGGAGGGCAGCAGGGCAGGCATAGGCAGAGGACGCGGTGAGTGCCCCGACCCGGCCCGACCTAACCCGTCCCGACCCGACCTGGGCCCGCACCACAAACCCCTCTGCCGCCGTCGTGCCTCCCACCTCGCAGAACCCTCCCGACCCCATCGAGGAGAAGATCCTGCGCGGCAAGGTGTCGCTGTACGAGGACCAGGTCAAGGTGCGGCACCGGGGCGGCAGGGGGGGCAGGGAGGGAGGGGAGGGAGGGGGAAAGGAGGGGAGTAAGGGCGTGGGACAGGGCGCGTGGGAGAGGGGAGCAAGTCAAGGGGATGAGGGGACAGTAATTGCCTCTTTGCCAGGAAAAGGATCAAGGTGGGGGCAGGCGAGGGATGTAGGTTGGCAGGCAAGGGGGAAGCGCGAGGAACGGAGCGTGGGAGAGGATGGTAAGGCAAGGAAGCTGCGTCCGTGTCCCTCCCTGTTAATCCAACAACCCCCTCCCATGGCACGCCAATTCGCATCCTGCCTCCCTCCAACCCAACCCCCAGGCCGACCCCTCCAACGATAATGCCCGCGAGGAGCTGGCCACCGCCTATGCCCGGCTGCTGCAGTACGACAAGGCCGCCGACATGCTGGAGAAGATCACGCAGCGGTGGGGGGAGGGAGGGGATGGAGAGGAAAGGGAGGGCAAAGGTGGGGGGGCGGAGGGAGAAAGGGCGGAAGCGCAGCCTCCTGCCTCCGAGCACCATGAGCATGGCGAGCAGACAGGTCGCAGGTCGGGCTCGTGAACCGCCCTGCCTCCCCGCCGCTCTGCCCTCGCTCCCCTCCGCCTGCCAGCAACCCCGACGGCCCCGAGGCCTGGCGCCTGCTGGGCGAGTCGTCGCTGCTCAGCCAGCAGCCGCGCCGCGCGGTGCCCGCCTTCGAGAGGGCCGTGGCGCTGCGCACGCAGCTAGAGCAGCAGGCGGCCGCCGCCTCGGGCCGCCCGCTGGCCGCCGTCAGCCAGCCCGACCTGCAGCTGCTCACCGGCCTCACGGACGCCTACATCGCCAACAACGACTACGCCAAGGCCGTGGCCGCGCTGCAGGCAAGCGAGCCCCGCCGGCCAGCGCCACTGCTAGGCCGTGCCTAGTCCTGCTCCCCCACCTGCTGCGTGCAGCCGCTCGCGCGCGGTCATGTGGGCAGTTGGGTTTCACGGGGCACGGCGCTCGTGCACGCTGAGGGTCATGCCGTGCAACGAGTATGGAGCGAGGCCATGAAGTGTGCATCATGTGTTGTGTGTTGGCGGGCGTGTCGTGGCTGACGAGCCCCGGCCCCGGCCCCGGCCCCGGCCCCGGCCCCGGCCCCGGCCCCGGCGGCGCTGCAGGATGTGAAGGAGCGCATCAAGGCCGTCGCCGCAGCGGCAGAGGCGGCGGGTCCCGCCGCGGTGGTGGAGGCGCCAGCGCCGGCGGCGCCGGAGGCGGCCGCCGAGACGGCGGCCGCCGCGGCGCTGATGGCGGTGGCGGAGGCGCCGATGCTGCCGGCGCCGTCGCTCACGGACGCGCCCGAGGCGTCCACCTCGGCGCCACCGCCCGCCGAAGCGCCGTCGGCGCTGCCGCCGTCGCGGCCGCTGGACCCCGTGGCTGTGGAGCTGCTGAGCGCCAAGGTGTTCAGCGCGTGGCGGGGTCACGAGCAGGACGCGCTGGCCACCTACGACGGCCTCATCAAGGCGTACCCCGAGGTGAGGGCGTGCGGCATGGGCTGCGGGGGGCGCGTGCCGGCACCCGTGTGGGGGCCCGGTGCGCCATTGTGTTTGTGGTGCACCACACGGGGTGCACACGGGGTGCGTCGAGGCCTTTGCTGGGGCGGGGACGGAGGGTGCGCAGTGCTGGGAGGGAGGGCAGACCAGGGACGTGGGGGAGTGATGGCAGTGGGTCAGGGGTGTGTGCCACACTCCTTCCATCGCCGCGCCCACCGGTCGGGCGGATCCAAGCGGCTCTAGAAACAGTTTGGGGGCGGTGGGCAGCCAGCGACGCGTGTCTTAACTCTTATTCCTCCGCCCCCTGCTCTTGCCTCCCCGCCTGCAAGGACTTCCGCGGCTACCTGGCCAAGGGGGTGTACCTCAAGGAGAAGGGCCGCAAGGCGGACGCGGAGCGCATGTTCCTGCAGGTGGGGGCCTGTAGACGGAAGAGGGAGGGCAAAGGGATGCGCAAAGGTACGTGTGTATGTGCGCGGAGAGCGGAGGGAGCAATGCCGCACGCCAGGCGCGCCCCTCTCTGTGGACCGGGCGGCAGAGGCCGGCCAGAAGCACCTCGCGCTGCCGAGTGACCCAGCCCGTCCCCCGCCAGCTGCCCACCCGCCCAGCACACCACCCCGCCGACCCCTCCCCCCTCCCCGGCCCCGCCGCCCTGCAGGCGCGCTTCTTCGCGCCCGCCTCCAAGCAGCAGCTGGTGCGGGCCATCGCCGACTCCACGCCCGCGCTGCCGCCGCTGCCCGACAACTGATCGCGCCCGGGGCGGCAGGAGGGCCAGAGGGGAACGTGTGGGGAGCGGGTGCTGTGGGTGGTTACGTGCGTGTGTATTGGGCGCCTGGGATTGCAGGGCAGGGCTCGACGGACGCTGTGGTCTGATTGGGTACTTGGGGCTGGGCGGACGTGAGCTGTTGGACTCATGGAGGCTGGGCCGGGTCGTGTGGGGCGGTGGCAACTTGACAGCCCAGGGAGCGGCTGCGGCAGGAAGCAGGTACTTGACGCGCGTGGCGGGTAGAGCGGAGTGTGCTGTTGGGGATTGGAGTGTGCTGTTGGGGAGTGGAGTGTGCTGTTGGGGGGAGCAAGCGCGCTTGGCGTAACGGTGCGGGCGCGACATGCGACATGCGGCATGTGGGCATGTGGGCATGTAGGAAGGGAGATGAGGGATGACGCGAACGTTGTCACATGAGGCCGTCAACACCCAGGGACGGGCGGCCAGGGTGCTGTCTGTGTGGCGACGACAGCAGCAGGCGGTGGGGGCCGGGGCGTGGGCGTCGCGGGAGCAGGAGGGCTGCGGGGGCGCAGGGCGCAGGGCACGGTGGGGCGCTGACGCCGCCGCAGCGGGCACTGCAGGAGGCTGACGCCGCCGCAGCGGGCGCGGCCGGCGACCAGCGCAAATCGGACCATGTCTTTGTTCTCCGTCCCCAGCGGACTGCTTGTTGCATCACTGTAACAGCAGCGCTTGTGGACCCCGCGTCACACACGTGTGCCCGATCCTGCAGCTACTGCCCCCCGCAGCCAACCAATCCAGTAAGCCGACATCGCCCCCAGCCCCGACCAGGCACAAACTCCAGATGTCCACTACCCGCCGCCTACCTAGCCCCCGACGTACGCAACTGCCTGAAAAGGCCCCTTACTCAGGGGTCACGCCAAGACGCCAAGTCGCGCACCATTGCGCCCGCGCACCGCCGGCCGTCCTGCCACACGCAGCCCCGCGCGCTCGTGCCCTCGGCCGCCCGAGCTACACCAACCCAGCAACGCCGCCGCTGCCGTGCCACAGTCGCCACCGCAACGTCCGGAGCCCCCACCCCTGCTAACTATGCGCAGCCCTGCGGCGATCCCCTTGCGCAGGGGTCGGCTCGCAGCGGAGTAGTGTCCGGGTGCCACCACTCATATCCCCTAGCGTCTCCTCTATAACACCTCCCTGCTCCCAATCCCAAATCTACCACCCTCGCCCTCCTCCTTCTATCCTGCCTCGCCTCGCCTCTCCCGCCCAACCCCAACTCCCAACACTGCACGCCACCCACCCTCACTGCAGCCGGCCGGGGTCGAAGCGGCCCGCGAAACGGTCCTTGGGCCCGGCCCCGATGGCGGGCGAGGCGATGTTGCCCTGCCGCACCTCCTTGGGCGCGTACGTGCCCGGCCCCGGCGAGTAGACGCCCAGGTTGGCCCTCCTCGCGTGGTTAAGCGACAGCCACGGCGAGGCGGCGAGCGCGTTGTTGGGGTCGTAGGCCTTGGGGCCGGTGCCGATGACGGTGTAGGGCGCGTCGCCCAGCGTGTGCCGCCCGGAGCTGGCGGCGGGGGAGGCAGCGAGGAGGCACGGGGAGCGGGCCTGTCAGGACAGCTAGGCGATCGCTCCGGCACAAGCGTGAACCGGAGCCTACCATGCCATTAGAGGCAGGCGGGTACCCCACCAGGTGCAATTCCAAACCGTGGACCCAGCCCTCGCCACCACCGCGCAGTGCGCGCATGCGACTCAAGGGGCGCAACGGCTCACCGGTCCAGGTCCGCGGGGCTGTAGATGGGCCCCGGTGACAGCTCCAGGGGGTCCACCCAGCAACTGCCGGCCTTGCCCAGCGTGGTAAAGGCGGCGGCGCGGGTCTTGGTGGGGGAGGGGTCGGGGCTGTAGGCGGCGGGGCCGGGCGAGGCGGTGCCGTGCAGGTCACGGCAGTGCTCCTTGGTGATGATGGGCAGGCTGGTGGGCGGCAGGCCCTTGGCGGTGCGCGGAAAGGCGTGCGCGCTGGCGGCGCCCGAGGCGCCCGGCGCCAGCGCGTCGCCGGCCCAGGTGGTGGCGGGCTGGTAGGTGCCGGGGCCGGGGTTGTACAGCGGCGCGTTGTGGGGCTTGCCGGCGGTGAGACTGAAGCGCGCGCCAGGCAACTGCCGATCGAACCTGGGGTGCAGGCGGCAGGGGCGGGGCGGGCGTAAGGTGTCAGGCGGGGCGGATTCGAGAGGACCGGCGCGGCGGGCTGGCGGCGGCGGCCGCGGCGCGGGGCACCTCACCGGGTCTTGGGCGGGCTGAGCGTGGTGCTGAGCCCCTCCTTGCTGGGCTTGTACACCGGCCCCGGCGACTCCACGTGGTGCTGGATGCACACGTGCGCGGGCCGCTGCCGGGCCGCACCGAACTTCCAGGAGCGCGGCGGCGAGCCGCCGCCAAAGGAGCCGCCGCCCACGCCCGACGAGTCGCCCAGGCGGGACACCTGCGGTCCGAGAGGGCCGGCGGCGGTGGGGGACCGCGGTGAAGCACCTGCCGACCCGGCATGGTTACCCGGCACGAGCCGCAAGGGGCCCCCGCAACCTGTGCGCCAATGGCTGCCGCTGCGTTAGCGTCCATGGCGGCGTCGCGTGCACGGCGCCTGCTAAGCGCGCCCCTGGAGCGCTGTCATTGCCGCCGGGCTGCCGCTGCCACACGGCTCCGCTGCCCGGTCCAGCCCGCCCGCCTCACCGAGGGGTTGTAGGCTCCGGGCCCGGGCGAGTAGAGCTTGACGTAGGGCGCGGCGGTGACGCTGGGCCGCGGTGAGAACACGCGGCTGGGCACGTCCTGGCGCAGTGCCTTGAAGCCCTGCGCGCCCTGGGTGCGGGGCGGCGAGCCGCGGCGGCTGCTGTTGGGCGCTGACTGCACGCTGCCGCCGCCGTGGGAGAGGTTGAGCGGCGGCAGGTGGCCGTCGGGCTGGGCGTCAGCGTTGGGGTCGCTGGCATGGGGGCGGCGGCCGCTGGAGGAGGCGCTGTGGGTTGACTCCGACCTGTGTGTGGGGGAGTGGGAGGCGGGGGGCGGGCAAGGCGGCCAGGCGCGGCGCGGCACGGGTGAGGGTCAGGATGCTGGGCGGTAGCATTGCCATGGGCATCAGCAGGAGTTTTGGTCGGCGCGGGGCAGCGGCCTAAGGCTGCCCTGCCCTATGACGGGCCAGCGGCCCCATAAATGCCTCTCCATCCGCCCAACCCCCGGCCGCTCACCGCCGTGCGATGGGCGCGGGCGCCTCCCAGGCCGTCCTCGCCTGCATGCGGGCCAGCTCCAGCCCGTGGGCCGAGGCCCCCAGCCCGCTGGCGTCGCTGCGGGCGCTGGCGCCGCTGCCGGGCCGCTGCGCACGGCCGCCCGAGCCGCCCACAGCGGTGCCGGGGGCGGAGATCGCGGACACGGCAGCCGCTGCTGCGGCGTCGTCATTCGAACCTGGTGGAGAGGTCCAGGAGGAGGGTGAGGGTAGGTTGGCGTTGGTGCGGCCCAGGCTCGGGAGCAGCGTGCGGCAGTGGTCGGGTGGCACACAGGGTGAGGCCGCGACTAAGAGCCCTGTGAGCTCCCTCCTCACCCGCGTTCACGGGGGCCGTGGACGGCCGCTGCAGCGCGCCCGCCTGCAGGAGGCGCAGGTATTGCTGCGCGGAGGGGCAGGGCAGGGCAGGGCAGGCCGAGGCACGGCATGAAGCGGCCAGCCAGGTGGGGAAGCAACTGCAGCGGATGCCGGCGCTACTGGGCCCCTTCGCAGCTGCTGCAGGCCCCTGCGCAGCCGCGCCAGCGCCAGCATGGGCCACGCTCGTGCAGCCCCCTGGCCCAGCCCCCAACGGGGCCCCGGCGCAGCCCTTCACCCTTGCCCCACCTGCGTGATGCTGGCGGGGTCAGCAGCCCCCGACTTGAGCACATCCCGCAGCCGCGGCTCCGCCTGCGCCTTGGACGGCTGCTGCCTGGCGGCGGGCTGTTGCTGCGCGGACCGGCCCTGCTTGGCCGAGGGCTGCGGCGGCGCCGCAGGCGCTGCTCTGGCGGGCGGCGCCGCGCTGCGGGCGCTGCCGGTAGGCGAGGTGATGGGAGGCAGTGAGCTGCTGTAGGAGGCCGACGGCGCCCGTAGCTGCGGCGGCGCGCGCGCGGGCGTGTCGTCATCGTCGTCAGCTGCCGCGGCGCGGCTGCTGCGGCCCGAGGAGGCGACGGCCGAGGAGGTGCGCGAGGCGACGGCCGAGGAGCGGGCAGTAGAGCCAGAATGCGCCTGCTGCTGCTCCTCCGCCTCCTCCTCGGTTCCCTCCTCGGCTGCCACCTCTTCCTCCTCCTCCTCCTCCTCCTCTTCTTCCTCCTCTTCCTCCTCCTCGTCGCCCTCCTCCTCGTCGCCCTCCGCCTCGTCGCCCTCCTCCTCCTCCCCTTCCTCCTCCTGCTCAGCCGCATCCACGGCTTCCCCAGCGTCACCATTTGCCATCGGCTGCTCGCTTTGCTCCTCCTCCTCCTCCTCCTCCTCCCGCGCCTGCTCCTGGCCGCCAGAGCCGTACACGGGCTTGTAGCTCAGGCCGCCATCGTCATCGTCGCCATCGGCTTCGGCATCCGCCTCGCCATCCGCCTCCGCCTCGGGGTCTGCCTCGGCTTCGGCCTCGGCTTCGGGCTCGGCTTCAGCCTCCGCTTCGGCCTCCGCTTCGGCCGCGGCTTCGGGGTTCGCTTCGGCCGCGGCTTCGGCCTCGGCTTCAGCCTCGGCCTCTTCACCGGCTTCCGCACCAGACTCGGCTTCGGCTTCCACCGCGGCCTCGGCGTCCGCCTCGGCTTCAGCTTCTGCGCCGGCCTCGGCACCCGCCTCCGCCTCGGCTTCAGCTGCCGCCCCGGCCTCGGGGTCTGCCTCAGCCTCATCGTCAGCTTCGGCCGCGGCATCGCCACCGGCCTCGTCCACCTGCAGCGCCTCGTCGGCTGCCACATCGGGCTCGCCGCCATACGCCGCATCGTCTACGTCGCCGTCAGCGGCCCCGGCGGGCTCAGGCCCAGGTACGGGCTCACCGTCGCCATCCGCGTCAGCGCTGTCGCCGGCGGCCTCGGCCACGTCCTCGCCTTCACCGCCTGCGACGGAGGCGCTGCACTCAGCGGCACCATCGACCCCAGCGTCCTCCGCTGCCGCCTGTGCGGCCTGGTCGTCGGCCGCTGCGGACGGCTCCTGGGCAGGCTCGGGGTCGGCCTCGGCCGCTGCTCTGTCCTCTGCCTCGGCCTCGCCCGTTGCCTCGGCCTCAACCGCTGCCTCCGGCTCTGCAGCCGCCTCGGGCGCGTCCTCTGCGCCCCCAGCAGCCTCGTCGGCCTCTGCGGCAGAGGTGCCCTCGTCGCCACTCTCAGCGGGCTGCTGGTCGGCGGGCTGCTCCTGCTCCTGCACTTGCTCCGGCTCCGCTGCGGCAGGCTCGTCCGCCGGCTGCTCCGGCTCCGCTGCGGCAGGCTCGTCCGCCGGCTGCTCCGGCTCCGCAGTGGCAGGCTCGTCCGCCGGCTGCTCCGGCTCCGCTGTGGCAGGCTCGTCCGCCGGCTGCTCCGGCTCCTCTGCGGCAGGCTCGTCCGCCGGCTGCTCCGGCTCCTCTGCGGCAGGCTCGTCCGCCGGCTGCTCCGGCTCCGCAGTGGCAGGCTCGTCCGCCGGCTGCTCCGGCTCCGCTGTGGCAGGCTCGTCCGCCGGCTGCTCCGGCTCCGGCTCAAGAGGCTCCGGCTCGTCCGCGCCCTCAGCGGGCTGCTCCGGCTTCGGCATGGCGGGCTCAGGCTCGGGCTGTGCTTCGTCCTGGTCTGCCGCGGCCTCTGCTGTGCCAGGCTCCGCCGCCTCCGCCGCCTCCACACCCCCGCTGTCAACCGCAGCCACGCCCTGCTCGAGCGCTATAGCGCCGTCGCCGCCGTTCTCGGCAGCCTCGACCGGCGCCTCCTCGCCAGCGGCCGAGCTCGGCTCTACAGCCGCGTCGATACCGCCGCCATCGGCATCGGCGCCGTCAGCCGCACCGCCGTCAAGGCCACCCCCGTCAGCGCCGGCTGCAGCATCACCGTCCGCCGTCTGCTGTTCCAAAACCCTATCACCCCCAGCGGCACCGGCATCGCCACCATCGATCTCAGCTGCTCCCAAGTCTGGGTCTGTGATGCCGGCGTCGACGGCCGCTGCACCGTCGCCACCGCCAGCCTCCGCCAGGTTCGCTGACGCTGACGTCGCGAAGCCGTCAAATGAATCGTCGGCCATGCTGCCGAGGTGGCGAGATGCAGGCGCTAGGCTGCGCGGGTTATGATGGCATCCTCAGACCTGCGGATATGCGCACAGCACCAATCGGACCCCAGGCACGTAAAGCACGACGAAATTAGTAGCTGGCAGCGCGGGATTGGGTAGGACGATAGCAGGCCAGTTGAATGCTCTAAGCACATGCCTGAAGGAATACCGCCGCCTGCCTGTTTTCAAAGATGATGCAGCCCTCTTACTTGTAATTAGACACCCAGGAATGTGAAGGGAGGCCGGGAAGTACACCAAAGTGAGCTTGCTGTGTAGCGACGAGGCCCGTCTGTTCAGTGCTCCTTGTTAAGCAAGTTGTGATTTGTTACTGCTCTAATAGTATCTAGTATCTCCGGCCTAATCATGGGCGGGTTCGCGTTCCAACGTCGGTCGGGTCGCTGGGTCGGTCGAACGGAGATGGGCAGCCAAACCCATAGCCAGTCGCGCACCGACATGTGCGCAATCATCACCTACACGTCCTCGGCTAACCTCTCTCCTCGGCGACGGTGCTCCAAAGTCTAGGGCTTCACGGCGCTTGAGCAACTGTCGCCGAAACTCCCGCGACGCCCGAACCACTGTTCGTCACATCGCATCAGCAGTCACAGCGGCGCATCAGGCGGGGCGTGTTTGGACGGCCCAAGGGCGCGATCTCCAGCCGAGTGCCGCGTCGGCACCGCGTGGCAGCGACGGTCGACCTGACGCTACACCTTCTCCTGCTTAGTCGACCGGACGCGTGCACGGTCGTTGCCTACCTCCCTCGCCAGGCCGTGGGGCGCGGCGCTGGCGCCTCGGCCTTGACGCGCGAGGCTCCGCCCGCTTCCGCCACACAGGCCTGCCACAGCGCGGCGCCGGCCACCGCGTGACAGCTCCACGTTGCGCCTGCCCGCGGCTAGCCATGAAGGTGCTGGTGGGCATCAAGGTGTGTGGGGCTGGGTGCGGGGGCTAGGGACGGGGCGTCCGCGGCTCGTTTGGTCGGGCGTGACTGGTCGCGTCAGCCTTGTCCTGTCACATACCCAGACCACATTTGCGACCTGGCCTCCTACCCATGAAACACCCGCAGCGTGTGGTGGACTATGCGGTGCCCGTGCGCGTCAAGCCGGATAAGGTGGGTGGGCACGCGGGCTGCGCTGCTGCGCGTGCTGGGCGCGCCTGGGCCGGGCGGCAGCGGGGTCGGGCTGGCCAGCCGGGCTGACAGGGGGCCACAGGCTGGGTGCGCCAGGTGGTGAGGCGGTGGAGTCGGCCAGCGGTGCCGGCGCGTGTCGGCCGCAGGCGAGGGCCGAGGAGTCCCCCTGCCTGGTGCTTGGGCCCCGCCCCAAAAGCGCCCAGTCCCCTGAGCCTCCTGTTGCTGTTCTGTTGTTCTGCTGCTGCTGCCGCTTCGCCAGAGCGGCGTGGAGGCGCTGCTGCCCAAGCTCAGCATGAACCCCTTTTGTGAGATTGCGCTCGAGGTGCGGCCCTGTGGGCTGGGGACGGGGCCTGGGGTACTGCTTGCTGGGCCGCGGGCCGTGGGCGTCGGGAGCACCGTGCTGTGGGCCTGAGTGGGAGTGGGGCCGCTAGTTAAAGGCTACCGCTGTGGGCCTGCGCTCCAAGGTCGCGCTGTGCTGGGGCCCGGGCTGCAAGGCCTGGCGCGCTGCCGCTGGCCGCTACAACGCCGCCGCCGCCCCGCTGCCGCCGCCGACGCGCTGCTGCCCTGCGGCTGCCGGCCCCTGCCGTCCCCCGCAGGAGGCGGTGCGGCTCAAGGAGCGCGGCGTGGCGAGTGAGGTGGTGGCGGTGTCGGCGGGGCCACAGCACTTCCAGGCGAGTGCGCGCGTGGCCGTTGGGGGCACCTGGCCTGACGCGACGAGAGGTGGCGCTAGGGAGCCGCCGTGGAGCCCCGCCTGCGTTGGCCCTGCCATGGCACCCCCTATCGCTCCTCACCCCTGCCACCCCCCGCACCATGCGCACGCGCTCACACGGCTGGCACGCCCCGCGCCCCACCACCCGCTCCAGGACACGCTGCGCACGGCCCTGGCGCTGGGCGCCGACCGCGCCATCCACGTGCCCGCGCCCGCCCCCGACTCGCCGGGCGGCTGGCAGCCGCTGGGCGTGGCCCGGCTGCTGGCGGCGGTGGTGGGCCGCGAGGGGTCGGGGCTGGTACTGCTGGGCAAGCAGGCCATCGACGACGACGCGAACCAGACGGTGGGTGGGGCCAGGAAAGGGGAGGTGCGGGGAGTACGGTGCAAGGTCAGGGGCAGTGCCGGTAGGGGCAGGGGAGCATGGAAGGAGTAGAGGGCCTTGAGCATGCCGCCAACCACACGGCAGAGGCTCGGCAGCGTGGCGGGAGCGGAGGGCTCCGCGGGACGGGACGATGTCGCGATGGCTCCCCATGATGGCTCCGCGCTCCAGCCCCGCCCCGTCCTGCTCGTGGAAGCCCGGCGCGACGCTGTCCTTCCCATGCACCCGGCCCCTGCGGCCCCCTCCACCCACAGGGCCAGATGCTGGCGGGTCTGCTCGGCTGGCCCCAGGCCACCTTTGCCTCCAAGCTGGAGCTGGCCAAGGGCGAGTCCCGTGCCCGCGTGACGCGGGAGGTGGACGGAGGGCTCGAGGTGTGGCGGGGAAGACCAGGGCCAGGGGCCGGGCGGCTGGGTGAAGCTGCCGCCACAAGGGGTCCGCGCATCTGGCAGGGGCGCTGGTTTCCGTGCAGCGCATGACCTCAGCGCCCCTGTCCTGCGGGCCTTCTCGTCGCCCCGTCCGGCCGACCCTCCCAACGCCAGGTGCTGTCGCTGCCGCTGCCGGCCGTCATCACAGCCGACCTGCGGCTCAACACGCCACGGTGCGCCGCAGCCTGTAGGAGGGGCGCCGGCAGGGGGCTGGTAATGGATGCTGCGGCGCGGGATCGCTGCCGTTGTGCCGCAGTGGGGTGATGCTGCTGCTGTCGGTCGCGCGCCAGCCGTCCTTCCTGACGACCGGCCCCGACGCCACATCGCCTTGTCCTCAATTCTGCCTTCGCACTTGTCCGCGCAGTTTCGTGACGCTGCCAGCCATGATGCGGTGAGCTGGCGTGCCAGGTTGTCCTTGACGCTGCGAGTCAAAGCAAAGCGCAGGGCCGACTCACAGCTTCGTACCCGACTGCTTTCCGGCATCGCTGCCATACACCCCATTGCCGCAGGGCCAAGAAGAAGCCCATCGAGAGCCTTACGCCGCAGCAGCTGGGCCTGGAGCCGGAGGCGCTTGAGCCGCAGCTGGTGACGGTGCGCGTGGACGAGCCGGCGGTGCGTAAGGCGGGTGTGCTGGTGGGCAGCGCGGCGGAACTGGTGCGCAAGCTGCGGGAAGAGGCCAAGGTGCTGTGAGGAGCTTAAAGGTGGTTTGCAGGAGCTGGGCGGTGTGCTGGAGTGGCGGTACAGGCAGGAGGATAGTAAAGGCTGTAGAAGCAGCGTTGGTGGCGTCTGGGCAGGAGTGGGCGCGACCATGCGCGACCCAGGGGACGGTATCTTTCTATCGCGCACAAGTGAAGGTAAACAACTTTTTGATGCATATATATCTGTATGGTGCCTCGGCGGCTGCAAGATGCTCTTGTGCTAAAGACTGCATTGCACAGAAGAAGCGGTGCGGTCGCGCGTGTGCACCGCCACAGCGCGTCGTTGCGTACAATTACGTTGCTTCGTGCTATCATATTGGCCGAAGGTGTTGGTTGTGGCCACAGCGACCGACGCACGGAAGCCACTCAGCAAATTCAGCCAGAAGAGCCGCTGCTTTGAGCCCACTCGTCAATTTGGCTCAATTGGCATCTGGTTACTTGGCTGTGTCCCTTCTTCATTTGGGCGTTCGCTCGGCGTGGCGGCCGGCGTTCGTCGCAGTCGTGGTGGCCGAGACCGCCGACAAGTGCAAGTCGGCGGGGGCGATACCTCAAACACCTAACCAACATAGCAGTAGCCCTTCGTGAATGCGCTAGGGCTGCCTAGACCACAGCAGGATGTTGCCATGTGCGGCAGCCCCGCCAGCGCTCAGCGCTCGCGGGCTGCTGCAGCCCCAGCGGCTGGTGCCGTCGCGTCTGTCACGAGACGCTGCTGCCCGTACTTCCACCACCGCCGTGGCCGCTCCACAGCGCGACGCCACGTCCGCCGACGACCTGCTCAGCGCCCTACAGCGCCACCTCACCTCTGCTCCTCCCCCGGGCACCGCCCACGCCGATGCCATCGTCGTTGCGCCCGACGCGGCCTGGCTGCTCACCAAGTCAGCAGCGGCACAGCGCCTGCCGACGCAGCTCAGCATGCCGTCCGGCGCCGCATCCAGCTCCGCACCTGCCCCCTCGCCGTCTGACGTCGACCAGCCCGCCGTGCCCGGCTCCCGGCGGCGATTGCTGGCGGCCGGGTCGCAACGGCGCCGCGACCGCTCCGCCGCCGCCTCCTTCTACGGCGAGTACGTGGACGCCGCCGCCACGGAGCGCATGGTGGCCAGCATCTGGGACCGCCTCATGCAGGCGCCCGCTGCGTCAGCGGCCACGGCAGCTGCTGAGGCGCCGCAGCTCCCACAGCAGCCACAGCCGCAGCACCTGCAACAGCAAGCGGTTGCAAAGCACCCGCGGGGCCGGCACGGGAAGCAGGAACAGTCCCCAAGCGCGGCAGCGGCGGCGGCGGGGCCGGAAGCGCGGGATGTGAGGGCGACCGCGGCGGCGCTGCAGCAGCAGGGCCAGCCGAAGCAGTTTGTGAAGTATCAGCGGGGCCGGTATGCGAAGGTCAACCAGGCCCAGGGCGCGGCGGCGGTGGCGGCAGCAGGGCCGGAAGCGCCGCAAGCCGGGGGCAGCTCGGCGCCGCAGCAGCACCTGCCGCAGGCGGCGGGCGCGTACATTGGCGGCGCCGTCAGCGGCAACACCGGCCGCCGGTACGCAGCCTTCACCGCCGCCGCCGCCTCGCCACCGCCGCTGACGGCGCCAGCAGACGCCGCCTCCGACCCCGCCGGGGCCGCCGCCGACGCCGGCTGGAGCGTCACCCCCTCGCCCTCGGCCCCAGCCCCCACCACCGCTGGCGCCGCCGGCGCGGCGCCTCGTGGCCACTGGGACGCGCCCGAACCCTGGGCCCCGGCGCGGCCAGCTGCCGCCCGGAAGCGCACGATCCTGTACCTTGGGCCCGAGTTTGCGGTGGAGGTGCCGCCGCTGCCGCAGCCGTGGCTGCACAACCCCGCCGCCGAGCCAGTGGACCCGGGCCCCTCGTGGGCGCTCAGCGAGGCGGAGCTGGCCGAGAGCCGCGCATGGCCGCCACCGCGGCAGGTTGAGGGCACGCGGCTGGTCAGCTCCCACACCGTGGCGCTCCGCTCCTCGGGCCCCTCCGCGAGCCCGGCCGCCGCCGGCGGCAGCCGCAAGGCGCGGCCTCGGCAGCAGCAGCCCGGCAGCGGGTGGACCCAGGGCCCGCCCGCCCAGGGCGCCGCCGCCGAGGCCGCCGCGCCCTCCGCGGCCGCGACGGCGGCGCCGCCGCCGTGGGGTGCTGTGGCGGCGCCTAGTGGGGACGAGTCTTGGGAGGAGCTGCGGCACCGCGACCAGCAGCAGCGGCAGGCGGACCTTTTCCAGGCGCTCACGGAGCGGGCGGAGGACGCCGCGGTGACTGAGCGCATCCGCTCGGCGAGTGGGATCGGCTGGGATTGGGGGGGGGGGGCAGCAGCCGACGACGTGGCAAGGAAAGCGTGCTCACGGGTGTGCTGGTGGCGTTGTGCCGGGGCCTCCCGCCCCCGTGCCCCGTGGCAGCCCTGGTGCTCAGCCCCTTAATCCCCTCGCCCTTCCTGCCCGTGCCCCTGCCCTCCCTCCCCAGCTGACGACGGTGCACCGCACAGGCATCACGGCGCTCAACCACGTGCTGCTGGTGGGCTGGGGCCGCACGGGGCGGAGGAGGCGGGGCGGAGGAGGCGGGGCGGGAGGGCGCTGGCGGGGCGCTGGGGTTCGTGCGGCGCCAGCGTGCCAGGGGCCAGGCCCAATGACAGCGGTGCGCCCACCGAGCCCGTCCGGCCCTGCTCCGCCAGCCCCCCGCCCCCCACATCCGCGCCTCGGCGCCATATGCGCGTCGCACGGGGCTGGGCCGGAGGCAGCGCGCTGCTCCCTCCTTGCTGCCGCCGGCCCCGCCTCCCACTGCTCTCCCTCCCCCTCCCCCTCCCCCTCCCCTCCCCCTCC